>CACRXP010000326.1:390083-472280 GCA_902702965.1 Spirometra erinaceieuropaei | reverse complement strand
AAAACCTATTCCTTACAACCTGGAATCCTCAGCCAACTTTATATTGCTGTTTAAAAGCCGGTTCGTCTTTATTGCAAGTTGGGAAATCTGCCCCTTGTATGGTATGGTCTCAGGTGTGTACTTCAGCAATTGTACCAGGCGGTCGATTTCTGGCTAATCGAGGATCTCTCCGAGGTTGCAAAGACAATACAAGTTCCAGTCTGTGAGCAAGAAAGAAGTAAGACATTCGACATAAACATCAGAAAACACCATTATGCCAGCAGTGGAATGGCGGACAAGAATGCACTTGAAGAAAATTAATGTTGAACATAATTAGGTTACCTAAACGCAATGGCTGGCCAATCTCATGGAATGTTAAACGAAATTATGAAATCTGATTTCAATCAGAAAGTATTATTAATATGAGATAATAATATTGATCACTGTGTGGCATAACCTAAAATATTTGGCATTTCAAAATGGTGGCTTTTCAAAAGGCTTTCATCTGGCCGCCCGCTGAAACCACACTCGCTAAGAAAATGATTATGTAAGTATAGTAGATGCTTCCCATTGATTTCCGATACCCTTCAAATTCAAAGATATTTTGTATAAGAAACGCACGAAACATCTCATTTTGTGCTTGTTTGTCAGAAAAAAATGCGTTTTTTCAAATTTTTATATTTGCAACTAGAGTATCTTTGGGCTTAAAATGTTTGCAGTCATATGCCTAATTGCGGTTGCGAAATGTCCATTCACACATCCTGGTATCTATACTTTTATTATTGCTCCTTATGAAGTGTACTACGTGGTCCACAAAAATTAAAACCTTAGGCGGAACTGTAACTTTAAGTCGGGTTAAAAATTACTTGTAAATTGAAAAGGTTTTGAAAACCGAAAGGTATCTTTTTTCTAAGTACTATATGTAAAACAAACGTCATTATCGACCAAATGAGTATGAAAAAGAATACTTTTGAGCCTGTTTCTATTAAAGTATATTTGAGCCCATAAGGGCATAGAAGCACAATGGGGAACTTCATTCTGCTTATGGGATCCTTTTCCTACCGAGCTTTGATTTTGCAAACGGCCGAAAAGTAGCTCCGTTAGGAACTGCGTCTTGTAATGACTCAATTATTTGGAATTAGGTAGTAGGGTAAACAACACAATCGAATTAAGAAATTATTCCAAACCAAAGAAACACTTTTGAATTTCGCCCGACATTATCTAAGACAGGCAAACTATTGGCACAATGGGACTAAGTACTCAAAATCTAAGACCTTTGATTTGCCGCAACACGTACTACGGATTGTGACACACCCACCTTGTTGGATTGTCAGTGAGGTCTTTGGAGTCAGCGTCGCCTCAGTTTTACTCATCATTGGTAGGCCAACGGTAGCGACACTAGAAGAATCAGTCGCCATTTGATGCATTTGGGTCAGTTTTGAGACGAGTTTTGGCCTCTGAACTTGTGATGGCACGACCTGCGGTACGCCAACAGAGTCGCTTTCACCCACCTCCCACTTATAGGCCCGTGCTTTCCGTTGGGCGAACATGTTTGCTCCTCTACTGTTTGAGGAGTGTAAGGCAGTTGCAATATCGAAGCAGATCTGTGGACTGATCTGATTGTGCTGGTTCTTTGGGAACAGTTTTATTTTGTCCATGAACTCTTGTAGGGACCGCGGCTGCCCGGGCGGGGGAGGTGGTGGTGGTGGAGGTATGGGAATCAGTGGCGCCATGTTAGGGTAGCTGGGCTGCGGTTGGGTGTTTTGAGGTGGTGGTATCGGAGGTTGCATATGCTCCAAGTCCTCCGCGGTCGCCTTTGATATAACATTACGTTTGGGAGTAATGATGGCAGCGACAGTTCCAGTGCCGTTCCATGGACGTGGTAAGGAGGCGTCAAAATTTTTACCAGCATTGGTTTTAGAAGTGCGTAGAAGAGGAAAAGACGTGGGGACAATGTTAAAATCACGGACTTCATTAATGCTAAGCTTTAATGATTAACACCCACACCAACGCATAAAATCAATCATCCGCGTATGCATATGTAGATATTTTTTATGAAAAACAGTGGGTATTTGAACGTTTTAAGCAGACGACCATACGTGCAGACATAAGTAATTAAAAGGCATTCGAAAAGGAACGCAAGAAAAGAAGATACGGAAACGACAGTTTGCGGGGTTAACGACGACAAATTAGAAAAAGTAGATGAAGAAAGAGAACAAGAAAGGCATAGTTACCGATGCCCATGGTTCAGTGGCACGTACCACGTACGTATTTCCAAAGGGGGAATAAAAGGAAAAAAATAGAAGATCGTTAGACGGGGCTTGGAAAGCGGAACATGATGCAGGGCGATGCAGTATTTCTCTGCGCATGAAATCTTTCAATGGAAGAAAGTGGACGGAACGAGAGAGGAAGGTTGACGAGGCAACGAGCACCGAACCAATAGGACGATTCATGCTTTTGACACCGGATACGCCACCTACTGCAGCCCTCAGGACCTTTTCGAAAGCTAAATCCGCTACTGAAATTCTACAAGTACAAAGTGTATGTACGAATGTATGTCCCGGGTCGCTCTTCAAAAGTGTGCCCCCTTGGGAACATGCACCATTGGCGTGTACAAAGACATGGCTGTCTTAATGCCTTATAACTGCTAAATCGATACGCTTTAATTGGACGAGCAGTCCGCCTATAGGAGTCTGGATGGATTTGTGACGTTTTCGGCGAATCGCATGAATTCCAGCACAATAATCAGAATGATTACCGAAAACGAAACACCGAGACAGTTTTGTTCGTGAACCTGTAGGTTATACAATAAATGATATGAGAATATATGATTCTGAAGTCTTACAAGTTGAAATAAATTCTTTCAAAGGGTTTCCGGGGGATATTCTTGAATTTGGAACTACCGCTTTCAATTAATTTTTTTTCTGAATTTCGAGGAGAATTTCAGTTTTCGGCATAACCGGTGCCTGCATTCCATCGATGCCATTTTACAGAGACTCGTTCCGCTCTTAGTACGATCAACTGAAACTGCACCAAACTCCTGTTCTCGCAATGGATCGAAGGCGAAACTGAACAGAATGTTTTGAGAATACTACACAACGGCAACGGCCAGCTATAACAGAACAAGGCTTAACGGAAATAAATCAAATAGAGAACACATGCAGTCTAAGTTGGCATCCTGCTCGGGGGGTGGTTTTGGGACATACGTTTTCGATAGGGTCTCTGATTGGCTCAGGACCCTCCTTTACGTATTTTTCAGCGCGCCGCCGCTGCAGTTCAAACATGTTCGCACCACGTGAGTCCCTGTTTTGGGGGTTTTTTATGCTCTCCGCCACACGATGAGCCAGCTCCATTTGCTCCTCCAGAGAAGGGTAAAGGGATGCGGGGTCAATGTAGAATGCTGAGTTTGCGAATGCCTTCCCTTAAGAGACAGGAGGAGGGCCGAAGTGAGATAGAATGATTCTTTGTAACTCTTAGGAATACATTTCATTCACACAAAGTTCCATAATGGTTTACCGAACTTAACTACAAAATAGACTTTTACATTCGGTGTCAGTGTTCACAACCCAAACTGACGTATCGAACCGGGGACGTAAAGTTGGAACGCACATCTTTTTCCAGAAGTGCACGCTTTAATATGGGTAAACCTTCCGTTATCTACTACCTATGAAATCGGCATATCCGGATATAAACATCCAATACTTGAGAGGCCCGTCTTCTTCTGCATTGTAAACATTTCACTTGAAGTCCGTTAGAATGACCTCAGTTTTTCCGCAGCGCACCTAGATCAACGATTAAGCTAAAGTAAACTGAACTTCATATATAAAGAAGCTAGGTGTCCGGACTGAACTTTGAACTGCGTTGAGAGACGGAAAAGATGTGTATGCGTAGATAAAGCACATGTCCATTAATAAACAAGCATAAAATAATTTGTTAGTAGGGAGGAAAACAGATGACAGCAGGTCACACATATAGACACTAACATAAAAGACGCAGAGCGGAACGCATCCACAGCAACAATAGTCAATTCAGCATATTTTATCATACGTTACGAACCCTTTCTGCAAAACACTAAAAGGTTATCTATACAAATGAAACATTCGAATGGTGGAACAATAAACGATTGATATTTTAACCGGCTAGGGGCATGCTCCTTTCACTAGGGGTGTCCAAAAGTACAGAAGACAGTAATTCAAATTTTACCTTAGAATACCTATCAAGAATCATCGCGGATGATTGCATCGTGAAAAACAATTAGTCTTTAAAACATTTTTCTAACAGTGGGTCAGGAGTTCGGAATTGTTTGAGGGCTTATTGGCTACCATTAACCGTCACCAATCCCAGAATCTGGGATGCCTGTGACTTACGTTCTGCATACTTATTTGATGAATATAAGTCCAGCACTACGCTAGTTAGTCTACGGTTTTTCATTACCTCATCCATCCATATGCCTGTCATCGATATCTATCAGCCATTCGGCAGTTGCGTTCACCGATGCAATGGCATTTCGCAGTGTCTGTCTCAGAACTCCGGTAAAGAGCACTCACAGACGAGACTTACCATACTCGCCCGGCTTAATTTGTTAACATCAGTCTATTGCGACACAGAATTTAATAGAGCAGTGGACAGAATACAGTTAGTGGTTGACCTCACTAGTTGCTACACGATACCCATTCCATTGTACATCGTCGCTAATAGTAAAATATCTCGAGGACATTTTACCGCTTAGGGTGCAGTGCGAAGTATATTCCAGATGTCGGTACACGCTATAAAACCAATGGGCTACATTAATTATTAATTAATTTGTAGCGCATGCCATAGAGCGCAGTTATCTTTACACTCGGGATTTGACGTAAACAACAACATTATTAGTAGTCCAGCGGCACAATCAATTGTCTTACAGAGCTTCGGTAGCTCAGCATGGTAACGGAGTATCCCGCAACGTCATAGGGCCTTGTTAGTATCACACACCCTGACACCGAGGCTAGTAAATATTCTAATGGATCTGTCTTTAACTTTAAAGCTTTTCCCGCCCGTCGGATGCTAAAAATAATTCTAAGTACAGTCTTTTCAATGTTTTTCATTTCTCGCCGACAATATTTAGTTAGTAGAATTACGTCACGTGCCAGAAGTTTTAGTGAAGATAATTAAAGGCCTTTAAATGATATGTGGCTTTTTCTCCACCCTGTAAGAGTCAAGTGAAAAGAAGGTGGTTCGTAGTACTTAATCAATGCCCTAAATTTTCTTGAATGCCAGCCCTGTCAGGAACACTTCTCACAAATGCGGTCGAAAGTGCCTGCGCATCAGTGCATTTGACTACAAAACAGTCCGCAGCAAAAAATAGCGAACTATACCGATAGATCCCTCTCTTAGGCAAATAACACCCCCAAAGAACCGTAAAAATGTAAGGAGCCACGAGTTTTATGGATAACTCTAGCATTGCTCTGAGAAGAATGTAGCGTTGAAGTACGATTTCTTCCATCCGATGTTATCTCGAAAATGCATAACAATGTGCAACTTTCAACTTTGAAAAGGCGAAATTTCAGACAGGTTTTTCTTCAAGTGCGCGGATGCAGACATGAGCAACAGATTAGCCAATTCCTGTTTTTCTGTTAAACGACAAGTACAGCACCCAGTTTACTTGGCTCCCCAACCGGGACTGATTCACACATCCACTGATAAGTTACAACCTTTCCCTGAAGCATTCTTTCTACGTTACTTGAGACCAAATCAAATGGTATTCATATCTCTTTCAACGCCCAATTTTTCTGTAGTGCGTTCCCGACCTTGGTCTGCACACAAGAACTAAGTAGAACGTGTAGGATTCACGTCCGATGGCGACGGGTGCTGCACACGCCCGAGGATGCGGCCAATCATGGACTAGTAATTGTAATTTTACCGTCTGTATCAAGAGGAATTATTCTATTGGTCGTCCGAAAGTCACCAACAAACGCGTGCCGATGAATCGATGTCTCCGGCAAGGACTGCCCCAGGCGCAACCACTGCCAACGTTGGTAGGCCGCTTTTCCCAAAAATAAACCGATGACTTAGCGCTTCAAGATTTTAGAGGAAATGTTCCCGTTAAAGATAAACGAGCGTATTCTGGCAGTTTGTTGTGTTGAAATGTGTGCAGTTGTTTTCTATATGCGGACTGTTTTTCTTAGAACTTAACTATATGGGGTAGCCAAAATCCCGGAGACAAATGTCGACTATATGTTTATGGATTTAGCCTAACTCTTCCAAGTTTTATATGCACGGCGTGGATTCTACTGAAAAGATGTACGAGACGATTGAGTCATGGATTATCATTGCTGAATAGACCACATTTAGTGCTGACCGGCTCTCAGCTTAAACTAGATGAGTAATTCCATGTAAAATTTAAAAAAATGACTACCAGTTAGTTAGTTTTGTCAGTTTAATAGATGATAAAACGTCAAGGTCCCTTCATATTCGCAAATAATATTGTCCCACGGAGTAAAAGTCCTGGATTGTAAAATCAAAAGCCACCTGTCCCTCTCTCTCTCTCAGAGGAATTAGGAGATCGTCACTGAAAAACGACCTAGTGGGTTGTCTTGCTAATGACTTTGAATTGGCACTCGTTTGGAAAAAGACGCATTTGAAGAATAACTGATAAAACTGAAGACAAGTAATCAGCGGGTAACAAAATGTCTTTCTCATTGACATTACAATTCATTTCTATTAAAATTGCGTGCTTAGCAGAATTTGATTAAAACGGACGGTTATCTACAGTGTTCACTTTTTCAATAGATAAAAATACAAAACTCGCCGGTCAGGTTGTAATTTTGCATCAAAATTTCATGAGCGCGCACGACCCCATCAACAGAGATAACGAATAAGGGAAGGCAAATATTTAAGTTTCCTAGACTTGGTGTCCAAGGACCGAGTTTGTTTCACTCAAAAATCGATTTAAACCAAATGGTAAGAGGCATGATACATAATTAGCGTGGGGAAGATAATCTCGCAGCAAGGGGGTTAAACCACAGTGGGTCATAAAAAACTATGGTATACGTCCGATAGAATAGTCTCATAGGTTGGCCTAATGGGCTTTCATGTGGACAGTTGGCACATGTTAGATGGGGAAATTATGGAACATCAGTCGTTGTCTTAAACCTCATCTGCAATTAAGTTTTCACTAGACTTTACAAACGATGTGTGACAGAGTGGACAGAACACAGGTAGCCGATTGCAGATCCAATGCTTAATTCCAGTTCTAATAAGTCTCTGTGTTTTAAATATATGTGCCCTCTAAAGTAAGTAGCAGCGAATCATTCCATCCGGTAAGACAATGTCATGTTTCTTTGGACAGAGAAATGAAAGGAAACTAGTCTAAAGTCAACTTACTTACGATGAAATATCCGAGAGTCCTTTAAGTATGCTTTATGTGTGCGTAAGCGTAGGTTTGGTCATGCCAGTCACTGTGCAAATGAGCAGCTTTCGTCGTACTGACCTTGTCTTTTCAGTTAAATAAAGAAATGGTGAAAGTAGGTGTGTTCACCGTCACTTTCACTATAACTTATCTGCGCACGAACCGTTGCTTCACTCTCAAACCCCTGACAGAACTGCACAAAGTGCCCCATGCCGTCAAATGTTCAATAGTATATACAAAATTCCATTATTGAGAAAAGCAAAGATGAACAGTCGCTGCTCTTCTTGAAATAAATGGCACTAAAGAAGCTTGTGTCCAGCTCTTGAAAGCTTGATATTGTGTTCATGCTCAGAACTCAAACATTATCCAATAAAAGTATACAATTTAATTTATTTTTTCGCATGTTCTAGCGGGTGCTCTCCGTTATCTGCCTTAGATACTAAATTTTTACTAGTTGAGGGGACCGAGATTTTCTGCTTTTGTAGGACCAGCGCTGTGTGTAGGCTGGAGATTGGGGGGTCTGTAACAGTTTTTCCGATCTGTTGGCAAGTAAGGCGACTGAACTTGACGAATTTTCGCTAATTTAGGAATCAACGCAGTTTTCTGACCACCTTTTAAAATGCCTGCAGAGTATGTCCTATAAACAAAAACCTGCTTGAGGAGTTTTAAGGTATACTGTAAGTTTAAGATATCAATTTTGGCAAATTGCATTTAAGCATGCGTCCAACTTCGTGAAACGTGGATACGAGTTAGACTTTATATTTGTCTTGGATAAAAATCTAAAACTGGCCGGCAGGGAATATAATTTTAATTCATTTTCTGTGTAGTATAAAGTGAATTGTGATTGTGTTTGTGCTGGTCTTAACTGCTCATCTTCTCAGCCACATGCATGAATAGCAGTATACTTGAAATCACAACGAAGGGGATGCGTATTGTGCCAATAGAAGTAAAGGGACGAGTTTTAAGAGGCAGCCGTGAAGAATGGAACATAGGCGCCGGAGAAGGGGATTTATTGGCTTCATGTTTTGGATTCCTGATCGAAACCATAATCGGAGGCAACATCAAATACGTGTCTCAAGTCTGATGTTGTCTCTGGTGGTGAGCTCTAGAAGGAATTCAAAACGTCAGGCAAATAACGGTATTTTTCTGACGCTCGTGTCTCCTTGATCAGAATAGTATTCTTTGTCTGCTCTTTGACGTCTGCGTGCTTCCAGTAATGCACTGCGGAAGAGATGAATTAGTGAATAATTTAATCCGTTCATTTTGTAGAAGATTACCTCTCCTCTAATAATAGTACTCACACAACAGAAGTATGTCTACTTCTAAGAAGTCTGTGATTAGGAGAAATCTTATGACACTCGTGTGATCACTTTTGTTGACTTTTATCTTAAAGTCTCCATTGCCAATCAAAAAGCATGCGACATGTTTCGTATTTATTGCAACATTCCGTCAGCCTCAGAGGGCATTTCTATAAAAGTGCACCATTCTTCATAGTTGTTTTTAGGAAAAATATGCATGCGAATTTAGCGGAAATATAGGTGACGTATCAAATGAAAATTGAAGCACCGAATTCAATTGCATAATAAAATTTTTTAACACACAGGTATTCTTATCCTTCACGTTCTTTTGTCTGCGATCCCGCATTTGCTTATTATAAAATAAAATGGATCCTACTTAAGCAGAAAATGCTTAAAGCACGGGGTACTCATCTCATGAGTTTCTATTTTTCAGATTTTATAACTGACTTTCGGGATGCGTCGTCTAAGAAATCATGATTACCTGTTTAATCTGACTAGAAGTTCGTCATCACCACTCACATCAACAAATGCATATAAAAAACCTTTCTTCTCGAAGGTCTTTAAAAACTTTCGCCGATGATTTAGGAAATTAAGCGAATCGTATATAGCTGCCTTAATGAAAAGTGAGTACATCACGTGAGATAGTGGACGTATGAAATGTTTTGTCAATTTCTATTAATTTGTTAAGTCTGCATTAACTCCTTGTGCGTGGCATCGTTTGTCTTCTCAGACCCCTGTGTGAACCTTAGTCCGAGCGTGAACCTAGTTAACCTAGAGATCATCGTATTTGTTTATCGAAAGCTTAAACAAACAATGGCAACTCCTAAGGTTAAATTTCCCTTTTCTTTTTAAGCATATTTGCATAACAGGTCAACAACGCGATGCTCCTGGAATTCAGACTATGAGCTGTTTCTTACTTTAGCCTACTTGGTAGTCTATTAAAACGCTTTCTGACTTTTAGGCCCTGATATGCCATCGATAGATGTTTTGCAACAAAAAATGAGACACAAATAAGTAAGCGTGCGTGAGTGCGACAGGGCTCATTTGCGTCCACATCTATGAGCACAAAAACCAGGCTAGGCTCAGTTCACAGTGTGTTGGTATTTATACAAACCTCTCTAGTTAAAGACCTGAACAATTTCAGGGAAAGCCACTGTTGACATTTGCTGAGTATTCTATAAAATGTACGCGGCATTTGATCAAACTAAACTGTTTTGAACAGAAACCGTGTTGCAACTTAAAAAAGAACATTTGCTTAAAAGTTTGGGTTGGTTAAGGGTGATTTATTAAGGTTTTACCGGTCATTTATGATGAATTAGTAGACAAAAACTAAATGCTACTTTTTTCCATCGCGAGATTTGCAGTAGTAACAAACTATTAATATTTTCTTCCTTACTTTGGACGTCCGCCTAATGCTTGATATGGTATTTCCTTAGCAGACGTCTTGTATATTCCACATCTAAAAACGGCGTCGGCTGGACAGGGTAGGCAGGATATACAATAAAAATACTCAAGTGCATTCATAATGGATGTGTTTAGATTATGTTGCGAGCAAGCACGCCATTATTTAATGTTTCCTTTTTCAGACTGACTGCGACCCCACCTTTGCCTAAGAGTCCATAAAGAACATTTCACGAATATATTAATGCCGACAGTCTTGCCTTCCAAGACCGCGCTTTGCATCCTGTTGTTTGATTTTTAGCTCTAATATGGTTCCGACTTTAACGCCAGAGATCAAAGCAATCAAGATGAACATGCAGAGTGTAACCAATTTCCTCTTTGCATGGAGCTGGAGTGGAAGATAGAGAGAAAACTTTCATTGTTAAACAATTTCCCCATGCCTAATTTTTGCGCCATACTTACCGACTTAAACAGGCCACAACCATAAGATATGCCGGAAAATGGTAGGATATTGAAAGGGCAATACATCAGCAGCTACATATAAGACACCGAAGAATGGATATTTTTGTCTGAATCACTCTAGCTAAGTATATTCTTGTCAACTTTTGCAATTGTAACCAGGCACTCATTGAATAAAAGAATGTTATTGGATTTCTCCGATGCTTCTAGTAAACAAAAGTTAATAAACTTTCATTGGCATTACTGCTGGCAACCTATTCCAATGCGCAAGCTTTTACATCACAAATCAGCTGAGTATTAACCTCTCGCGCGCACAACGTCAGTCTTGGTACGTGGCGATGAAGAGAGGTATTGTCTGATTATTTTGCTTGTTGGAGAAGTCGCAGATAACAACCTCATTAAATAACAGATCTGAATATATTTTTAATATTAAAGGGCTTTTTTGCGGAAGTGGAGGATACTTTATACGTCTGGAAATATTCGGCTTGGGGTAGGCCATTGAAAGCGACTTGCCTAACTCAGAAAGATCACTTTGCTGCGACAAGTAAAAACTTTGTGGTCATAGCGTGAACACCCATCTCGTTTGATGGCTAGTCTAAAGTTAACTTTAGGCACATGCAACTGCTGCAAAAGTTTTGATGATTAAGATTAAAATAAATGTCTTATCAGAAGACAAATGCCCAGTAAACACGGGTGTTAATGGGTTGGACATTCTCACCCATAATCTACCTCTACAAAGAGAAGTCGAACGCTCAATATTTTTACTTAGATCCGGGCATTATGTACAAATCTGGTAGCACTTCTCTTTGTGTTTTGTCTTCTGTCAGCACGCATACGAGGAAAATATTACAAGCCACATTGGTAAATGCGGAGACATGACGTTTTATGGACGACCATTTTACGTTATTAAAAACTCCTACAATTGGAGACTTTATTGAAACGGAATTATATCCTTCCATCGAGTAAAAAGCTAGAAGAAGACATAATTTCCTACCGAATGAGCAAGTGAATGAATACTTTTATGCAGGCTTTCCAAAAAATATAAGTGAATGATTAAGGACATTGAAAATCAATGAGAAGAGTGTATGGTATTTATGTAATCATGTTTTACAGAGTATCTTTTTGCATATAGCCGAAAAGAAGTTTATCCAAAAGCCAACGCCCTGAGGCAACTGAATTAGAATAGAATTACCCTGCCTGATGATTCCTTTTCCAACACTACTTAATCAACCTTTTCGAAACGAAAACGCATTTCGGAATTTCGGTTGACATTTCATGAGTTACCCCAACTACTGTATGTTATAACACTTTAAATAATACACGCGAATATTTTTATTTTTCACTCCCATCCCTCTCTTACTGGACATTGACCGTTAATGGCTATAGAGAAGACTAAAGCTGTTTGAAAGCGGAGAAAATATAAAAAATTTTTGGCGTTGTCTGCCCAGTTCCTGTTAAAATGGAGTATTCCATGAGATCGCAAGGCATATCCCACTCCATGGCCATCGAAGAAGGCTGTTTAGCACTTTGTCCGACCACCTCAATTGAGGCTTTTGTCCTCGCGCAGACGTTTCAGCAATAGCTGTGCAGCCTCTTATTCTAGTCTGGTCGCGTGGAATGGATAACGGGAACTGGAGCTTGTCCTCTGATCTGCTTATCTAGTCGCCTTCATCGGAGGCGATTGGATATTCAGTGGCTGGCCTATCTCCCAAGGTTTTAACCGAAATCACGAAATCTATTTTCATTTAAGAACGATTGCTTAGGTGGGGTTGTAGTACTGACTAATTTGCAACATAATTTCAGAATATTTCAGTCACGGCAGAATGCGGTTTTTGAATTGGCTCCTTTTTAAATGCCTGCGAAAATTAGACGGAAAAATGACAGTGTAAGTAGTCAGATTGTTCCAGTGATTTTGGATACTCCTCAAAGTTCAAGTAAATTTCGTAAAAACCGCCCAAAACCACTCTTTCCTATACTATTTTGGTAGGAAATCACGTCTTCCCGACAAATATACAACGTTCGAAGTTTGTTTAGGCTTTAAAAAATCCAATTTTTGGTTAATTTTTGACTCAACTTGCAGTTGCACTAGCGTTTGAGATCTCCAAGTTGCATGCTGTACACTCTTCGTGTAATGAAAATCCTACATTTAACTTTATATATGCATTGAGAACCAATAAAAAAGCATGATTATATTTACCAAGGGTGGTGTTCACAGGCGACCCGAAGGAGCATCTTTTAAAAGGCATCACCTTGGCGTGACCGAAATGATGGGACTTTGTTGTATGATAACTAATATTACAATTCCGCCCAACTTATCCTTTTTATTCGCAAGCGCACTTGGAAATTTCGATCAAAATTGCATGAGATAGACGAGCTATTGTACTATATAAGTAGTGTCCAGAGACCGCATATTTTGAATAGGTTACACCGAAGTCTGCTCTTTGTGCCAGAAGCACTCTGTGGGTCGAAAAATGTGCTTCAGCTCCCAAACAGTATCATTTGAAGAAACATTTTCCAAATTTTCTATTCTCCATTTAAATGAGAGTACAGTCGAGGATGCAAATACACAAATGAAGCTGGCAGTATGTTATTCGGCCGCAAATGATCAAAATTGTTAATGTTAGAAAAATGGTCCCGCAAAATTGAAAACTGCGCAGTACCTTTAGAATATAGTAAAGTACTAAATGTGGTTACGTTATATATGAGGATATGCTCGCTTGTGTCTAAATAAATCAGTCCTAACATCTGGATTGTGAGGGCGAATCCTTTGTAATCTCCCATTGCGTTTGTATCTGTTATGGTGCATTTGTTGTGAAACCGAAATTGGACAGCTACTTTGCAGTCGTCGCTGGACTATAAGACGTGTTCATAAGTAAATTAGCTGCATATATATATATATATATAAGTTGCACTCAAAGATTATGGACACTGAGATTGTAATTTCTGGAGTATCAGTCGTCACCAACAAATGATAGCCAGCCCTGGGTGCTGCCAAATCCGAGGCTTGGACTCGAACCGGCTGGGTCAACGAATACTTGAAAGTCAACGTTTTAACCACTTGAACAATCCGATCTCCCTTTTGTTGACTACGATCAAATATGCGACCTTGTTGCATACATGACCTCCCTCGATATGGCCTGAACACGTATTGACATTGCGAGGGCCCTGGCTGATGACAAACCGACTGAATTTCAAACTTCACGTCTGCAGCCAGGTTAAAATAATCACTAGGCTATTATAATAAGCAAGGCAGAAATTGTCATTCGAGTGTCCTACGGTTAGTTGATAATTCGTCTTGGTTATTGATTTTCTCCACTTCGTAGACGCCTATGTGGACTGCAGACCCATAATTTCAAGGCAGAAAGAAGTTTTTCAATATCCTACTGAAGTCACGAGTGATGTTTGACCGCGGGTCCCAGAAAAAGGCTATCAACTGCAACCGAACGGAACTTGTCGCTCTAGTACCATTAACAAGATCAGGCTACGAAATTTGTAGTATGTTTTCACGACCCGTACGTTTTATGCAATAGGGGTCTTGATATACTAAGCTAAAGAAATCATCCGGAGGCAAGAGACTCAACAGTCCAATGGGTGCAAAAAGGACACTGCACCCGTACAACTTCAGTGACTGCTTTTTATTCCTACAAGGATTAGCAAGACACTTCCTTACTTTACGCGATATCTTATATCTACTTTGCTTAATAAACTCGCCGATAAAACAGGCTGTTGGCTTTTAGTAGGATTTTAAAAAATGGAGACAGTTCAACTTTGCTGAGAAATTTAACAATCAGATGTACATTTTCTTGTCTTTTTGTAAACGACCGGATAGTTAGAGGTCATTTGCTTTTGAAAACGTCATCGAATACACGAAGAAAACCATAGCATAGTCAACGTTAACAAGTCTCGTAATATTCAACAAGGATTCTTAACTTATTAACGTGTTAGCTCATTATTTGAATTTGCAAGATTGCTGTATTCTATTGTCACCAATTTGTGGACAACACCTCTGATCTCTAAGATAAATTTTCTTGTCGGGCGCAACCAATAACCATATAAAGGAGAAGGTCTGGGGAAATTTTATTTATAGTGCAAGATGAAGAGCTAACTCTAATTTACAGAAAATGGAAATAAATCGGTAATAAAACGCAATATGCATTGTTGGTGTGCATTATCTTTGAAACTAAGGCGACCAACGTATTTCTAAGACTGGTTTTGACAATAATTACCCAAAACAACTTGCACATACAGAGGCACTTCAATTACCAATTTAAAGTAAAAATCCGCCGTTTACTCAGTGTTTTAAGTGTATCATTTGCACATCTCAAGGTAAAATGACTTACTTTTGGGAGCATGCTCAATCTGTGGTGGTTCAAATTGGCGCATAAGCCTGTCGATACTGACCGGTGTTATATTCGGATCATTGGGCTGAATAAGCGGTTCCGGTTCTGGCTCGGGTTCGGGCGAGGGCTCTTTCTGCCACCACAGATTCACCTCTTTTGAGGTCAATCCTTTCTGCACCTGTTGGCCTCTCGCAGCACCGGTGTCCAAGAAAAAGGTCATCACCTGTTTCCGCCGCTTCTCTAATCTAGCTTGGTATAAAACAGCATTTACTGATGACAGTGCGAATGGCCCAATGTCCTACATTGAAGAAGAAATCAAAAGCAAGGAGTAATGTAAGTCCAATAATGTAACCCTGAAGAAGTGCCCCACGGAGACAACTCGCAGTGTTTGCTCATGCTATTGGTGGACATTTGTTGAAGCATGACGGGACTTTTGGCCTAAACTGACTGCTCATTATAAAAGGTCGAATCTTGTCTGTTGTCAGAAGCCTGGCATTCTTCAAGCTTCGAATATTCATATACGTCTATCCTTGCGAAAAGAAATTCATTGCCCAAAATACGGTCCTGTTATCACGAGGACGCCTAGCGTCTTTGTATAACGCACCCCTGCCTATAACACTTCTTGATCAATACTGTATTGCCTATGACCACAGGATGAAATCATATGATGTAGGCGCATGCTTGCACCAGTTATCCGGTATCTGGGCTCTTACTGGTGCGTATCTACCTGGAGTGTCGTATAGCAAAGGAAGTTTGATTTTGTGTAAAGGAAAAAAAGAGGAAAGTCGCCTGAGCACGCAAACATTATACGTACCGACTAAATAAAATACCTATCTTATTAGCCTCAGTTAATTTTTCACGTCATGTCAAAACCAGTGACTGATAACAAGGACCAGTTATCAGGTGGCAACCACTAGCACATTTAGAGTCAGGTCTTGTTTACGCAGACAGAGCAGGCAAATTAGTTGACATACTTCGGTGTGTGCAGCTAACCCTGTCTCATATGAGGAAACTAAAACGTCTATGGATAAACATTTTGAGCTGTAAATGAGCATGGAAATGATTTCATTTGAATTCTAACGAACTATGTTAGTTAAAGAACGCAGTGCAACACAGTAAGCTAAATCGAAGTGTAAATCAGAAGTGCTACAATGTAATTTATTTATTTAATTAAGGCTATGTAGAAGGAGGTATTTTCACGCTACATTTATGCATTTCCAGGCCATTTCCCACATTCAAAAAGTTGTGGACAACTATAGAATGGTGCGAATATGCATTTTATAAAGCGCATTAATTTAAATGGACTTTTGTTCGTTGAACTAACCGTGAAAGATGAAATTTTATCTCGAGCAAATAAACTAAAACAAGATATTAATCCTTTTCGTTCTCAAAATGCAAAGTTATTGTTCTTCCAAAGAGTACGTGCTGCAAAAGGTACAACATTTCAGTTCAAAACATCGCAATAATAATAGTTGTCATTCGTTTTTTTATAATTTTCGTGTTTTCTCCGAATATTTAACTGTGCGTCAAGCAATTACAAAATCTATGATCGTGTTTAAACAAATTCAACATTTGAAAACAAGCATGTACAGCAGAATTTATTGGGGCCAACAAATTTCGTGACGGCTTTTCAACTGCAACCCGACTCTGCATAACATAGGTAACGAATGAACGCGCACAGCAGTATGAATTTGTACAGAATGGCAGTGTTGTTAACATTTCGTCTTCCCTTTTTTCCTTTTTGATGCTTATGTGGACGTCTTATCTGATTATTGATTATTTTGAACTTTGACCTTGCTCCTATGCACTGCCATTCTGTACAAATTCATACTGTTGTGCGCGTTCATTCGTTACCTATGTTATGCAGAGTCGGGTTGCAGTTGAAAAGCCGTCACGAAATTTGTTGGCCCCAATAAATTCTGCTGTACATGTTTGTTTTCAATTCATACCGGGGAAAAAATGCTTCAAAATTCAACATTTAACATTCAAGCATATGGAAGCATATTTGAATTGTTACTTACATTTGTTGGTAATATAAAGAGGGGACTGTGTCAGCCTAGCTGCTACATAACTAGCTTAGTATATGCAAGGCCACACATTTCCGTTGTGATAATCCTATTTTATTATCAGGGATCAATATAGCAACGACAGTCTTAAAATTAACGGACTTAACGTTTTTACAAGTAACATAAACTTGTCAGAATAACTCGGGTGAATGTATGCAGGACGAAAATGTTTTAATTCTTTTTTCCTGGTTTTAGACTTAAAAAGGAAAAGCAGAGGCATTCATCAGTGAAACACACAAGTTGGACTTTTAAATAAACAGCTACCTTGAAAGGACTAAATTTACCGAGACCTTAGTAGATAGGGCTCATCTTTGCTAAAGTTCTCTTACTTCCAGCGATGTTGTTTCACGCTTAGATTAGGCCGAAAATACTATTCAACCCATTATTTATCGTAAAAACAACTTTCAATAATAGGCTACAAAGGTAGAGGATTTAAAAGCTGCCCAATTTTAGTAACCGTTTATTGTGATATCCATCTTTTCTTTAAAATCTTCGAAATGGATCGGAGCTCTGCAGACTTCACGGTTGACAGAAGGAACGATTTTGTTTTACTGAAGACCTATTCTTCTTGCAATAAAAGAAAGTGTGCTAATGGCTGAACTGTCAGTTGTATTACGGGTTTTATTTACTGACCAGCATTTTTATGTGATCTTACCGTAAACTCCAATCGACAATCTGGAAATCGGACAAATTCAAATCGGTTTTGCTAAGCCGGAAATTTGGAAAAGCTGAAATTAAACATGCTGCTTCCCATTTTTGATTTCATTTTGGGAAACCGTGCTGAGCATCAACCTGCTGACTGAAAGCGCGTAGACAAGCTGTTTGGCTTTATCAAGCACTGCGCCAAATATTACCACACTAAACTGACAGACTCGAGAAATCAACTGGTGCTTGGTAGAGGGATGAGCAAATGAAGATAACGCTTTTGTGCTACACCAACGTATTCCTCACAATAATGAGTATGACGTGTTGGAACTTATTACGACGCGCCAAACGTCGTACCTTGCTTGGTTATCAACTCGATCCTCCCCAGGACAGAGAGTCAGGTTGCAGACGATCCCTTCTAAGGTGGCCTTTCTGAGCTTTTCATGCATGTGAGATAGGCGTTGGCCATATTTTAGCCATGTACGTAAAGCGACAAAAGGGATGTGCGCGTAGAACGCGCGGACAATCTGCTTATTTTTTTCAACCACAATGCCTGCACCCACTTCCAGGCGTATTTCCGTTGTCTTTTTGTTGCTGCCTGGTGGGCGACGAGAGATTCCAGCAGATAAGGGGCTTGACCATCTCACTATAAACGAATTCCTGCGCCATTCAACTGCGCTGCACCCACCACATTAGACACGCGCTAGACTGCGCCGCTTCTGAGGTCGAACTGTCATGTCATTATCGGAAATCAGAATGCTTGATATTTGCTGTCAAATCGAGTGCTACATTTAAATAATTAAAAATTTAGTTTAGATTAGATTACAAAAGCGGTAGTCGTGTTAGCCAGACCATGTCTGGTTTTGGGCAAATGAATAATTATATTAAATGGGCTTATCAAAAATGTGTGGATGGTGTCAGTCAGGTGATTTTGGCTTACTCGCAGTTTTTTGAGACAAAATATGGATGCAAGTGAAACTAGCACATATAAGGTACGACTTGGCGTTTTATACTATTATAAGGCAGTTTATAGCTTTTGAGGCTTTGAAATTTTTCTTATATTACACGTATGTAAACATTTGAGAAGTGTACAAGCCCAGGAAAGCGAAATACTAGTCAGCAGATAGTCAGGTACTGCATTTGCCTTTATCATATGAGATTGTCGATTCTCAGGCCATACTGTCAGAACATATAACAGAACTAAAATTTTTAAATAAACTGGTCTTTATTTAATACCATTATTAGCAACACAATCACTGTATATTTTCTAATCTGCGAACATTTATTAAACATTTCTTAATGCTGGTTGTTTAAAAAACGCAAGAAATAGCATGGAGGTAGTTGAAGATTCCCCAGGCAGGTGTGTATTTTTTCGAGACATAGTGAAATAACTTCTTTGGACAAAGTCATAGCTGCCTTTACTTTATGTGTGGTCTAGAAATACCTTTCGGTTCCACCCCACCTTTATGAGGCACCGACCGAAAATGGTCAAGATACAAGGGAAACTCAGTCACGTGGATCCGTTTCCGCAAGTATATTAAATATGCGTTTGATACATTCATATTTAAAATCCAAGAGAACCGGATGGTTGTCTACTTGAAATATTTTACGGGCATCACAGTTTTTTTATGAGGACCCCTTTTGTTTTGAAAACCTTTCTTTTATAAATTCGAAAGCATGCAGTCCGAAAAACCTAGGAGGAGGTGACAACATAGACTATGGTTTAGATTACGCTACAGTTAATGATAACTTTTAGAAATGTATGTCCATATTTTGAAGTGCCTATACTCAAGCCTTGCTGATTTTTACATGGACTCAAATCTCACCGAGTAGGTTAATCTAAAATTGATTGAATTCACGGCCCACGATTAAGACCTCCTAGCTTAGATGGTAAGAACTTTGAATATAGTAAAACCTTGCCCTTTTCTGTTGTGTGTTTGAATTCTACTGCGTCTGTGGAGTTTTCAGAGTTTGGTCAGATTAATTGTCATTACCTGTCCAAGGGCC
Source organism: Spirometra erinaceieuropaei (assembly GCA_902702965.1). Lineage (NCBI taxonomy): Eukaryota > Metazoa > Platyhelminthes > Cestoda > Diphyllobothriidea > Diphyllobothriidae > Spirometra > Spirometra erinaceieuropaei. Next base: position 452,698 of record CACRXP010000326.1, on the reverse strand, counting down.
TATTACTGTTGATTTTAATTAAATGTGCAGTTCTAAAGAAAGGAAAAAATACGCATACGCATAGTTCAGGGTACAGGTAAGTAAGAAATGTTTACATTTAAAGCCTTTCATTCTATGTTAGTAAAATTTCAGATGGAAAGAACCGCAAATGTCTCAGACAAAGCGACTTGGATTTCTTCAACATAAAACGTCGTTTAGGTTTGCTACTTGCCGTACCTGAGACGCTGAAGATAATAGTATTTGAACAGGTACAGGGCCGAATAGCACATGGCTTCTAAGTCAAGAAAGCGAGCATGTTTATAGTTTGCAAGTACATTTAATAATGCCCTACGTTCCTTTGCATCTAACCTACTTTTTCTGCCGTTTTAATCTTAAAATATTTAACAAGGAAGAAACACCGGGTTTTATCTATCTCTGTTGACCGATGTTTCCATGACATTAAAAAATCATTTGGCCGAAACCCTGTCCGCGGGAGTTTTGTATGGAAATTTAAGAGCGAATATGTCGCTATAAAGGTCCATAGTGGATCGATGTTATTTTGACAGGGGGCTCCTCCCCTGAGCTTGCTAAGCATTGCCTCTCTCTTGCGGTAAGTTGTTTAAAAGGCGATCAGCGACACGATGTTGGTATTAATCCACTAGATTTTCTGGAAACACTCGCTGCAGATCGAAAGGTAGAGGAAAGCATTATTTTCCTTTATTTTTTTAAAAAAAGTGAGTCTTTCTACCTCCACCTCCTGTTATTCGGCATCCGTTTGACCCAAATATAAGAAAGATAAACGGCCTGATTCAAGGGTTAAAAGCAATTATAATGCATACCGGCCACGAATCCTTAAATTCTGTTACAGCCCAACAGTTTTTCAACGAACTCTAAGTGCATATCCTTAGTGCGGTCAAGGATAAGTTTTTTCTATGCCTCAAAACGAAAACCTGGTGTAGACGGTAAATATTTAGCGTCAGTAGTTTAAAGCGATGGAACGAAAACGTATTTAATTATATGGGCGTTCACAAGATTTCAGAGATTATTTCCAAAGGACTGGGGGCCCGCTCACCCGCAAGCAGCGATTCATTTTTATTTCAAGTTCAAAAAGCTGTCGACGTGGCTTCTGATTTGTGCTGCATTCGAGTGTTTGCTAATTATTGAAGAGAAAAGTCTGTCGATTTTCTTCTATGTAGCCGGTTTTTCGTTCTTAACGAAAACTGCTATAACTTGATGACAGGGATACACTGTATGATAACTAATTGAAACGACATAATAACCATACTTTATTTTGAATATGTCAAATATTTTATTCATGAGTAAACTCTGAGTTCACCTTGCCAATCGCTGATAGAAAAACAGCGGTAAAGGCATTGCACCGTTTGGTTGATCATTGGTCACATAAATTTACGAATTTTATCTGTTTGAGCAAAAACCGGTTAAAATGCTTGAGATGAATTTTAAAGCGTATCGAAATAAAAAACTATGAGCCAGATAATATATTAAGCGGATTCAAATTTCGAGATGTAAACCAATAGATGCCAGCCATAAATCCTACGCAATTAATGAAAAACCAAAAACTGTCAAAGAAAAACCTAGCTTTTGCAAATTAATGTTAGGTATCTACGTTTACGTCCTCAGACAAAACAGTACTATCTACTTCTTACTACGGCGTATATACGCCGATAACGTGACTAAAAAAGCTTTCTACAGAAATAGTTTGCAGCTCAAAATTATACTTGTTTGGACAAAACGGTAAAATAAATAATGCGACAGTGAAACGCTCACTAGAAGCAAAACCATTTCCCAGGTGCAGTTATTTGTTTAAATTGAAAATAACGGCAGGGCACTATGCGTCAAGAAGCCTATTACTTATCATGGACACTGTGTATTGTTACGCAACCTCAGTATTTACAAACTGCTTCCAAGGTAGTTATATCCATTTTTTGCAGATGAGTCAGACTTGCAGAGATTGAAAACGTGCATTTGCCAACCATATTGCGCTCACTAATCGCAAAAAAGCAAGCACTAACGAAAGGGTGTAAACCAGGAACACTTGCAAGGTACCAATTATTCTCTCAAAATGTCTGGATTGCCGGATTCATTTGTCTGTATATAATTATGTACTGCAAAAATGATTTTAAAGCCCTTTATGCAATAGTGAGCCAGCTTGGAAGAGCGAAACAAGATATCAGTGTACATAAATTGGGTAAACTGGACAATGTTGCAGAATTTATTTGTCCGGGCCGACCTGAGACATTTCATTGAAGGCCGGATCTGTACTAAAGAAAACTTTGCCGGTGCATATCTGACACACAGTCCCATGGGTCTCTTGCTAAGGACTTCTTCCTATTATCATACGCTACGTACGTGAGGCAAATAAACAGGGCAATCAATGGATATGTAAAAGTATCCTAAAATGTCGTCGACCAAGTTGCTAGGCGTTTTATGCAGCCAGTAATGCCTAATATATATATCGTAATATGCAGTAAGTCGTTGGTTCAATCATTACCAGAGACCAGGCGCAATGTTGTATTCTGTAATGCTTTATGGACAAGTCATAAACTGAAATATTTATATTTCAGGAAAGAAAATCGCATGGTTCATCAGAATGTCCGGCAATAAAAACGTTTTCAGTTAGACTAGCAAGCTCGACAGCCGACCTTAGCACTTGTGTAAATCAACCTGATTTGTTCTACAAAGAATGAGCTCTGAAATATAAAGGCCAAATCTTTACTACACACATGCGTGTATCATGAATATTGTGCACAGAATGGCAACTTCTATACATAGTAGTTAATATTCTGTAGTGTAGTTTATTTCCATTAACGAGGCGCGTCAGCACAAGCACCAAATGTAAGCCCTTGTCAATTTGGTAAAGGTGACCTATTCAATTGCTAAGGAATACTTATATTGTTGTCTGTCTAAAAATTGCCCAAATAGCGTCTGACAAGTGTATAAAGCTTAAACAACCTTTTAACACACTTATTGTTTTGGATATTTTTTATCGCCGCAAACAGACAAAAAGAGCAGAACAGTCAAAAACAGATTTCAACCAGAAATTGAAATATTTTGGATCCTAATTGCGGACATACTTGAAAAACTGTTTACGCATTTAGTTTTGAACCAACTCTGACTGAATATATGTGTGTTGTATGTGCGCTTTATGATCCCTAACAGTTAAAAATAACTCGCGAAGAATTTTATAACTTTTTCTTTATTGTTTTATGAAAACAGCAGTGGTCATTTGATGTACATTGAGTCTTCAACATGTTTCTCCAAATTATTTGCATTTGTATTTCGTTTAAGGGATTATTACGTGGATTTTTATAGGAGATTGTTAAACAACCTCTTAAACGTTGTTTCAAATAACCGTCAAATTTATTTGTCAGACATGAAATCTCTCAAAGGTTGGTGGAAGTGTTACGACAAAGCGCTTGTTAACCGAGTCACTCAAAGAAAAGCGCTCGTATATGACTAACGGTGAAAAAGGGGTCGATACGTTTGGTGGGATAGACGTGAAATCTTTTTTTCGCATTTATCTGCTGCTCTTATGCATGCTTTACCGTCCTTTCTTACTGCAAATTTTGTAACGACCGACAAATTGTTCTTTATGAGATCCGTTAATTATCTAATAAAACAAATCTACCAAACCCTTATGCCCTGGTAGTACAAACCTTTGGATTAACAGGTGGAGCTGATAGTCAACATTATTGATTATTTGCACGGCTTGAAGGCGCCCCATCCCCAAAGTTGAGATGTTTTCAATTGCAACAATTTTATCGTTTTCGCGGAGACCAGCGTTGTCGGCGGGGCTCATCTGACGAATCTAAAGTAAAATACAAAATAGTAACGCTGAATTATACTGACTCAAATTGGCGCAACAAAGTTGTCTGGAAGTTTTAATTTCCTCTAATACTTTGGCTAGAGATGGGTTTTGTTAACAATACGCAGCGCTCTCGTGCAAATAATGGCCCACGGCAGTAAAAAACTGTGCAAGAACTTAAACGCTTTGTATATAACTTTGAACTTTTGTATATGAAGACTAGAAACAAGAGCCAAAAATACAACCGCCGTGAACTCAATCTCTGTTATTCACTCCTTAGTTAGCGCTTCCGTTGTTTACACTCCTGAGCGCTGCTGTGGCAACGCAAAGAGCAACTAATGATTCGTTCACGACGAACGAATTACGCTTAAACAAAGACGAAATATATGCCCAGGACGTATCACGGTATTCATTGTTCTAAAGCATAATTATGAATTTTGGACCAAAGATAACTGTCCCAACACAAAAGCGCACTTAACAGCTAACTCAGTCTTACTTAATGCGTTATCGCCGATGATGTAATAGAGAGAATAAACCATGACACACTTCGGACAAAACCCAGACTGAACTCTATAGGATTATCTTAAGACGACAACTGACAATACTTTATATCCTCAGGATTTGTCCTCGAGTAAAAAGGGAGAAGGGCACAAGGGATGGCTAAACCATACGCGACAGTCCAAACAGTCGCTACCTACGTTGTTTACTGTTTAATCCACGTTAGGATGGGGGCAGAGACGGTGTTTTGTGAGGGAATCAATTTATGGTGATACCAGACTTGCGCTGCATCTGCCGCACTTTCTCACTCTCTTTCCTCACCCACCTGCGCTCAATGGCAAGACAGAGTCAGGATCATCAAAGGCGGGACGGGGGGCTATGGGTGACATGGCTGAACAACTCATCTATGCATGTCACACACGCCTGGTCTACGAACGATGGAACAGGCTTTCACACAAACAAGAAAGGATCGGCAAGGATCCAACAAAGTGAGAGTGCATAAGGGCCACATCAATATATTGCATCTTGACGCTGAGTCTTGGGAAGTGGACCGAGTTATCCCTTTAGATAAGAGCCTTTTAGGCTGCAGTTTTTAGTGCAGCCTTATAGTTAAACTTGCGCGTCCGGTTGTTTATACTGAGGAATGCGCAATGAGCGCTGCGGGGACGTAGCCACCCGAATCGAACTCTCTATATCGTCCCTTTGGTAGGCACTAGTCTACTGTTTGAGCCGGTAAGTCACTGATTTGGCGGTCAGACGCTGGTGGCTGGCGCGGCCGTGGCATGCTCCTAGGCATGCCAACGCATCTCATGCATGTCATTTGATATGGATGCGCAGCCCAGTAACTCGTGCCCTACACTGGTCTCGCCTCTGTGTTGGTCCGGCACAACTGCCGCATGGCACATCGTAGAAGCTTTTTAAAACACTATTGACGTACACACTTGAAGACGTTTTCGAAATGTCTCTAGTAGTAATCGAGAACGGTGACTTCAAGGAAGTTCACTTGAGGTAAGTAGAAATGTGTGTAACTCTTTTTCACTAGTAATTTATTGTCACAGATCAAGAAGCACTTTGATCTACTGCTCTTTTAGTTACAAATATATGCTAAAGTATGCCGTTGTTTCGAAAATTGAAAACTATTAGCTGTTTTCAAAAATGAATTACTGGGAACTTTCAGTCATTCAGGACTTCACTGTATTAACTTTAAATATACTTAGCCATCTGTTCTTTTCGTGCGAAAGAAGCTACTTATTCCATACATATTTATTGTGAAGACGAATCAGACGCTTTTAGTGGATGTCCGTTCTATCTACTTTAGATGGCTTATTGACACAAGACAACTGAGTAGATATGACAACCAAGTTATCTAAGTAATTTCGAGAAAAGCTTAAATCCCCTCAACAAATCAAAGTGTTCGTGTCAACTGAAAAGTATATATTTGCAAAATATTATTCGGTCAGGCGAGTGCATATCAAATAAATTAGACGTGGATTGGACGGAGGCAGTAGTTTATGATGGAAATATTTCATTTGCATTACAAGTAATAGTTCTTACCTGAGAAACGATGAGCCCCTCTGGATAAACCTCCTGGAGACGAAATCCCCATGGAGGCCCATTCTTAAGCAGGATAACGCGCTCGACAGTCTGCATGTTCAGTTAGTTTTTGGTTGTTTTCTAATCCATGCAATGTGTGACAGAATCACGAAAAAATATCCATTTTCATAGCGATAGCGAAAATTAAGTGCGGCCAGGTAAAAGGGAACTGTGCAGAACGCTGGACAATTCCCGCATCCCAACGTGCGGCGATTCTGCGAACCAATCCCTGTCTGCGCGCACGTGACCGGATGGTCGATAGCTGTAGACCGGCAAATACCGTCTGTGCCATTTGGTGCAAGATGGCGGCAACGCGCTTGCGTACCAAAAAGGCTTTTTGGCCAATGACATGGGCACACATTTGGAAATAAGAATTCAAGCACCGACTAATTCAGTAAGTTGGATCGATACTGCATTCACTGTCATGAATTATGTTAATGATACAACCTATAGCCGAGGCATCCGCTTGAGTGCCAGGAGCTCCTTGTGATGACATCAGTGACTGGAGAAAATTCCAACAACCGGACTAAAATCGCTCTCTCCCAATGAAAAGTTCTGATGTCCCAGCCCATAACAAGCTTTGCGTGCTACCAGCCAAATCCACACGAGTTCATACCATCCCAAAATATCTTCGGTAGCAAAGCGCTCAATTACGTGAGACTGAGCGTTTATGAAATAAATAAAACCAAACAGAATGTGACTTATCTTTCCGCAGTTTTGACTTCAAAAATGCAGAAACATTTCTAGCGCACAGCAGTCGTAATGACGAGTCGTTGAATTTTTTTCACAAACCATAGTATGCATAGGGGTTGCGAGCGACGTGCAATCTCCTTTGAAATTTATGCCTACAGTTTGCTGCAGGAGCAGACTGTCCTATGGTTACCATAAAATGTGCTACTTTCCTAATTTGCTTAACCTATAAGCATTCGCTTATAGGAGCATTCGCTTTAAAAAATGTTTGAGAATATCATGATGAATTTACTTAGCTTGATTGACAACACGCACTAGCGGACCAATGCGTGCATTTTGCCACGGTCAATTCCCCTTACTTATATTAGAAAGAAACTACATATAAGCTAGGGTCAATGTGTAATCGCGAATTCATTGATGGTAATCTCCCTAACGCATTGCGTCCTCATGAAAAACTTGCCTCAGCGGTTTTACTTAATGTCATCATTATTGAAATTATCATCACATAAGCCTGCATAATGTATAAAGTACATGCATATGCATTATAGATTACCAAATAATGATCCCTTTTTGATAGGTGTTAAAAGGTGCTTTAAACGACTATACATAAATCATTCCGTTCCAACCATGAAAAACTCGGCCGCCGCGGTGGTATTTAAGCCCTTGATATCAAGGATAAGGCTCCAACCACCTGAACTACGAGGCCATATGGGGAACTGTGAGTTCAACCACATTTGGCTTAAGTTACCCACCCAGCCTCCTACGACCTCTGCGATCTAACAGATCTGATAAAGCAAGCTGACTGCCCAAGCAGGACTTCCTAAGCAATCCATCTAGAATCCACCAGGCTCATGTAATTAATGGGTGGCTTGGCAGATTTCAAATAGCCCATTGTCGGCAAAATAAATGCCATAAATGGGGCGCGTGGACGTTGTCGAAAAAATGCGCAAATTTGTCACTTTACACCCACAAACTTTCATTCGTATAAAGAGCAAGACGTTTATTAATGTTGTGCTCCAAGATTTTCCTTGCTTCCGTCATATGATTGTTTTCTTCAGTTTAAAGTTCCTTGAAAATTGAGTATATTTCTAATCCAACTTGCAATATTTTCCAGAATTTTGAGACTTTTATTATTGCATAGGAACTATTACTCCGTTCGATTGGATATTAAACTTTCTTTGAACGTCTCAGGTTCTTCTAGTTTTTATGGAATTTGCTATTCTCATTAGAGAAGGTGTCAACGTCTCATGAGAAATACAATTTTTCTGCGGTGGTTTTGCGTCTTTACCTCTAAGCAAGTATTTCTGTGATTTTGAAGGAGGCGAAACATCTTTCCTTGAAAGGGGCGTTAAATGAACATCCAAACTGATCTGTTACGGTTCGTATTTAAAGCCAGTCTGCTCATTTTCAGACAAAATATCGATTTTCTAACCACTCTAATAGGATAAAAGCTACACCTGTCACGGTTCAAGCAGTGATAATCGCATTGTATTAATGAAGCAAAAATAGCAGTTATGTTACCCCAAACAAAATGTAACGGCACGCAAATAAGAGAATTTCTTCTGAAAATCAACAACCAAATGCTAACATTATGCTTTGAAACGCCTTACTTCTAAATCTAGTTGTGTAGGCTCCACAACAAACAGTTTTATGGGTCAAAAATAATTCCTGTCTTGGTGTTTAACTACGTTGATGAAATTTTCCACCTATTTACTACAACACTACGGGCACTTAACTCGCATCAGATTCCCTGTCTCCATCTTAAGGGCCGAAGTGAAAGCTCTGCGCTATGAACAACAGATTCTAATTTTCGGTGGGTTGATTTTCTTGCAACGAAATTAAACTAAAATTGGATTCCGCGCTGAAAGGAATTGCGTCTTTATAATTTCATCAAACAACATTTCCCGCAGGCAAGATCGTCATATACGATATGGAAAAACCAACAAGTTGGAGAAGTTAAAATTGTGGTTATATGTAAATACTCCCACGATCGGCAAAACTGTTATCTTGTCGACGCTGCTATATGGAGCAGTGACCTGAACGGTATACAAGCACGCTCGGAGGCCCAGCCACATTCACCTCAGCTGTCTGTTGTGGATACGAAAGCCGACGTGGTAGTACTGGTTACTGGATCTGGGAGTACTGGAGCAGACAGGAATCTTCAGTATTCAGGCCATTCTGACACAGCTGCAACTGCGCTGTCGCGGCCACCTCGAGAAGATGGACAACGAGCGATTACCCAAAAGACTCTTTTACGAAGATTTCGCCACGAGTTCTCGTCGACAAATAGACAAAGACCGGCGCTACATGAATACCCTAAAGACTTCTTTGAAGCGCTTGCAGATCAACCTGGCGAACTGGGAGGACTGAGTCCAGAACTGGCCGACCTGGCGGAGGACAGCGAGGTCAGGAGCAGCGATCTACGAAGCCAACCGCGTAACCGCCACAAAGGCCATATGTAATGCTCGAAAATCCAAATTGCCCCCGTCTTGTAACATCAAAATTAAACCACTATCAACATGCCCACGGTGTCAGCGAACATTTCGAGCACGAGTCGGTCTTATTGGGCATCTTCGGACCAAATGCATCACCCGCACGACACCATCTGATGCCTCCTCGTCCACCTCTTTTCCGTCTCCCACGTCAATAAACAACCCTAACGGTGCTTCCGATCCCCATCGCTATCCTCCGCCATCATTGTCCTCCCAACGTCTGCTGCGATGACGCCTGCCCCCACCAGCAATGGAAACAATTATGCTGCACCGTCCAACACCAACCTCGCCACCGCCAACACCAGCGATTCGGACTCCGTCCCAGCCTGTCCTTATTGTGAACACTCATTTGCATCACACATCGGCCTGGGCGGTTACTTGTGAATCCATCGAACAGACTGGCGAATCAGTGCCTGGGGCACTCACATACGACTGCCGCAACCGTCCACACTGTCCACACACTCACTCACTGCATGATCTTACTCGGTCACCCGCACATCGAAAGCGGTGGAATTGACCGCTGTATCAACGTACCTAGCACACTCTGCACAAGCATTGTGACCAGCCAAATCAACATCCCATCGCCCAGCCCGTTACGACCATCACCAACACCACCACTGAAACTAAATTTGACGCTTCCAACCTATCCTGCTTATACTGTCCTCGTGCATTCGCCGCGCAAATCGGCCTGGTCGGTGACTTGTAAATTTATCGCACAGGGACTGACGAGCCAGTGCTTGGAGCAACCACATACACACGCCGCATCCACCTCAACTGCCCTCACTGTCCCCGCACATTCAGCCCCACGAATTGGCCTTTGAGCTCACATGCGCATCCATGAAAAACTGTGGTAGACCACTGCTGATAATTTCACATCATCACAAATCTACGCACAACATATGCACCCCACATTAACAGCACTCATCGCCACACAACGCAAGCATTCAGTTGGCACCTGCCACGCATGTGGGACGTGTACGTCTCGGTTCCTTCTCTATCTGGTTCATCTGATGTATGTGCGATTCGAGTCTGTGACTATCACGGTGCACCAAACCCCGTGGCTTGGAAGGATGCCGACTGACACCTCAACTGAGTCCACGCAGTCTGCCCAGTTGTATGTTTGTGTGCAGTTGCAGACTGGTGGGCTAAGATTCAGGCTGCAACGGCTTCTTCTTAACGTGACCACTGGCACTATCACACATGTGATGAGTGTGCATGCGTATGGGTAGTGCCTTTCGGTCGATGTCTGATTGGCTACCCGGCCTTTGAAGGCTGACGGCCCCGGCTAAATGTAGAGGTGTGTCTCACCCTTGTGGGCTTTAAGGATTGTGCGCGTATGCTATATCACGCTTCAGTATGCGCTGACATTTCTCTGACACCTGATTCCCTACCGGTAGATGTACTTGCGCTCCCGCTAGGTATACAGGCCGTGTGTGTGCGGTTGCCCAGTGACTTGTGACATCCTCCGCTTTCTAACCCATTTTTTTACTGATTAAAATCCTGGTCAAGCGTTTTTTGTGGTCGAGGGGATGTGATGATACACCTAGGCGCGGATCTCCCAGCATCGCTGGTCGGACGGAGCACCGCTTCGGCACCTCCGAGATGCGACTCCGTCTGTAACCCCGCAGGAGGACACAAGCTCTCAGCAAGCTATTGGCTCAGGAGATGGAAGACCGGCCCACTTCTTCTCCTTCTCACCTATTCTCCACCCTTCCCCTCTGCCCCTCACCCATTGCTCTACTCTATTCTCTTACCTCGCGTTTGAAACTTCTACGGATCGCCGTATCATCACCTCCAAGAAGAAGCTTCGTCTGCAACCCACAGGAGGCTATAAAGTAAGTGACCACCCAAGTAAGCCGAATATTGCTCGGCTGTTTTTGCTTTATTTCCTTTGTCTGCTGGTTTTTCTGTCTTTGTTGTGGGCTAAATACCGTTCTGTTAAATATTGTTCTGTTGACTTTGTTTGCTCACCGTTTATATTTCAATAACCAGTTAGCTTGGAGAGAGGTGTGGGAAACTCGGCTTCCCGTCTCTCTACCCTTCCCCCATCACCCCTCCCCTCCCACTCAAAAGTCCTACGATGAGAACGACAGGTATAAAGTAGGCGGCCCAGTCTAAAACGAGTCGCTCTCCCACTAAACAAAGTAGCGGCCCATAGTGTTGTCCAGCAGTCGTTTGAGGTATCGAAGCTGTCAGTGACAGCACTGCTCACCCCCGTTGGAGGGAAGGGGCTACAAAATGTGCCGTAAACAAATGCGGGGATCACGACCGTGGCTAGCAGGCGCAAAACACACTGTCAAAACAGCCAAACAAGAAGCCATACTCTCTCTCCACCCCCTCCTCCCCGTCGTTCCGCCCCACAAACTGGTAGAGTGAGTCCGCTTATACTAGCAGCCTGGAATGTTCGTTCCCTTTTAGACAATCCGAGGAGCAACCTATTGGAATGGAGTGCGGCGCCGGTGGCTTGGGAACTGGCGGGCTACAAGGTGGACATCGCTGCACTCAACGAGACCCTGTTCCCTGAGCAAAACCAACTGGAGGAGGTGGGTGCCGGCTACACCATCTTCCGGACCGGTCAACCCAAAATAGAGCGTCGGGACGTGGGTCGTCTTTGCCATCCGGAACGACATCGTGGGACGACTGCTCTGTCTGCCGGAGGGTTTCTGTGATCACCTCATGGGCCTCCGCCTGCCTCTTCGGGGAGGCAAATTCGCCACCACTGTCATCGTCTACGCTCCTCAAGATGACTTGCTCTGACGCTTCAAGGAACAAATTCTACGAGGACTTGAACACACTCCTGGTGACTGTGTCGAAGGCGGATAAGTTGATTATCCTTGGTGATTTCAACGGCCGCGTCGGCACAGACCATGCTGTCTGGAGAGGGGTGCTGGGTTCCCATGGTCTCGACTGCTCCAATGACAATGGCCAGCTTCTCCTACGAGTCTACGCAGAACACCGTCTCGTCCTGACAAACACTTTCTTCTGCCTTCCGATGAAGAGAAGGCGTCCGGGATGCATCCTCAACAGTTGTCCGTCCGGTCAGTTGCTCCGATCGAATCCCCAAATCAGAATTCAACAGCAAGGCCAAAAATATGGGCCTATTGACGCGCTTAAAGCTATCACGTGCACTATAAGTCGTGGCTTGGAAGGTTGCCAACTGACGGGACAATCCGGACCTCGCAGTCTCCCGTGTGGGTTTGTGTGGAGCGGCCGACTGTTGGTCTAAGAGTCAGGCTGCAATGGCTCCTTCTTGATGTGTCTTTTGTGCAATCCCACTCCGTGAGATCCGAGCTGGGCGTGGCGACTCCGGCCATGCCAGCCACCCTTTTTCGTTAGTTAAAATCCTGGTCATTTGGTGTGTGGACTAGGTGAGGAATGGAGCGCCAAGGTGCGGGCTTGACCGTGCCAGCCGCTTGCGTCCCCCCCCCGCCATTGATCTTCTAAACTATGTTTTGACGCCAATCTCAGGTGGGGGAGGAGGAGCGAGTGCGGTAGATGCTGTGGGAGTCTGCTACCAACGTCAACTAATTTACGTGCAAGTCACCGCGCATGCTCTCACCTTGTTGTGGAGCACACTGTGAATATCACCGGCAACGATGTTTTATCTTTCCATCGCCTGTGCGGTATCTTTGTGAGTACAGAGCCAAAAGTAAAGATGTTATTAGACGTGATACTCACGTTGCCGGGATGAATAGGAATGATAACTGGTCAAGCGATCATTTGTATCAAAAGCGAACCTGTAGATAAAATAACAATTTATTATGTCAGTGATTATTGTGTATTCAATATTTTATACTCCTTTACAGGAGGGATATTTATGCAAACAGGAACATGTAAAATAGCAATGTTTAGTCAAGATATGACTTGTGCTTTGACCGAAAGGTGTGTTTTGGTGTACATGACCTTGTCTAACTTCTGCCGCAACATCTCATTTATGCATAAGATTTGATTTGTAGTGATTGAGTACCTTGTTCCAAATGCAAAACATCTTGGTCTTGGTGTCCTTTCCTATAGTTTTCGGCTTTATTTGGTTACTCGCAAACATAAAAAACGTCAGCAGTGTTAAAACTTTCCTAAGACGGAAAGTACTTTTACACTAAATAACCTCAAAGTCCTCTCCTCAGTATCAATTTGCTCACTTAAGTCGTTCGTTAAATAACATCAACTTTCCCGTAGCTTCAGTGACAGAGTTATTTCTGATAATCAAAGTGCGTGCAGTAAGATTGACAGATTACCGCTATGTGATTCTTGTTTGCCTTGCGCGCGATTACGTTTTGTCCCCGAAGACTCCCCTGGGGGTCTCGAGGAAGTTCAGTACAAACAACGACGAAAAATTCCATTTTGACGTCAACTGAAGAACCTGCGCAATCTGTGCATCAGATAAATTTATTTTGCGAGCTTGGAACTTGAGTCGCTTACACAAAGGATGCGACAATTAAAGCCATTTTCTGAGGCTGTTGAACCTCGTTTATAAAACGTTATCCACACCTCTGATACTGATGACAAACCGTAATGACTGAGAGAACACGAAATGATTGTTTCTTGGGATTTTGAATTCGCTGGGTATAAAGACAAGAAGCTGAAATAATAGGTAAAGAATAGCACTTAGGCTGACCGCTGTGCTTCCTATTGCCATACTAACCGGTTTAAAACCTTATTTCAGTTTGACGGTCTCAAACGGTGATGTCGGCTGTGTGCCTAATTAGGTGGTGGGCTCAAAATGATGACATATGACGTGTGCAGAATTGCCCAAAATTTGCTGCACCCTCTCCTTACTCAAAAATATGGGCCCGGTAGCATTCCAGAGGCAGAATGACTGGAGGAGGGTTCGGATTCAGTGACTGACACGGCTTAATAACCAGTCTACGATCAGGTTCACGCACAATGGGTCAGGTCTTCATAGGAAACAAAGGGCGGCGCGGGTCTTGTCTAGCACAACAATTTTCTTACACATGGCTACACTTTTTGCGGTCTAACTGCCCACCGCCGAAGGAAAGCTTTATGAAGTAGGCGTTTTAAAAACACTTCCTTATTTTTTAAATAGTCCCAGGAGGATATAAATCCTATGGTGGCAATTATTTTACATGTTGCTCAGTGTTGGGTTTTCTGTGATACTCACTGACTGCCCTATGCAACACTGAAATTTATTGCCGAGTCCCACGCAAAGACGACTTGCGCTTGAAATAAGAAAGCAGTTCCCTCAAGTTGTCTTCGAATACGGCAAGAAATATATTACAACCATACCTATCAGTACAGTTTTTTCTCATAGCGCTGATCATCACAAATAATATTTCTCAGATGTCGACTTTATTAGAATAGATGTTTATCATCACTAAGGTTATGAAACGCGTGTTTCGCGAGGCTGTCAATTTTGGCATATTTGACTAAGCATAGGAGGAATGAACTGCGATTTAAACATCTGAGAATATGTTAGTCAGGAGAAACTAAAAGCTAATCCTGTAAACAACAAACGTCCCGAAATGATTGATGGACTCCCGGTTTTGCTGAAATCTCTAATCTACGAAAATGCGTTCTCATGTACGACCGAGGTGGATTCGAACCAATTCATAAAGGAAAGTTATTATTGGGACTTTGTGGCGCAAAATGCTGGCGTTCGGAGAAACGACAGATGGCAATTGAAAACTGACGTTTGATAAAAACATTTAAACAAAGGCTGTTTGTCCTACATAAAATCAAAGGCTATGGCTGGAAAATTTCGACTTCGTTTCGCCCGGACCGCATAAATTCTCCCCCCTCTTGCCCAACTGATTAATCCAAAGTCTATCACAGAGACTTAGGCAGTTAAGTCATTAAAAAAGATTAATGAGTTGCTTAGCAAAACGTGTCCGGAATACAGCTGAACTATCAGCTTAAGAAAACTTTGAGCAAACTGGTAATCGAGTCTAAAATATATAAAAGGCCTGGTAAGTGATTTAGTTTATTGGGTATACATTTCTAAGATATTTATTTTGCGTATTATTGACGTGACGCTTCTTTGTAGATTTTTACAGTATTTATCGCATTGCCAAATTGGAGTCACATTAATGTCCCAATTATGTTACCCTACTGCAAGGGCACCTTGTCTTAGCAGGCATTTCGTGCACGCCTTGGGGCACTTTTTACTTCCACTGTTAATGCTCCATCCTTTTCAGTCTTCCTTTAGGCAACCTAATTAGAGGTATCGTAAGAAAATACAATTTCCAGACCCAACGCTTCGTCTACCAAAGCTCCCGAGTACACATGTTACGTTACGCCACAGAGAACAATGTTGGGCAGTTCAAGTTAATAAAGGACCCTATCACGTGATCCGAGATATTTGTTTGTGACTGATTACCGTGTTCATTTTATATTATATTGTTGTGATTCTTGCTTCGAGTTCTATGTCTCTTTGCAGCATGTTAGAACAGGCAAAATCATCGTAATGAAACAGTCGACGTTTAGGTAATTAACATGACAATGCGCATGGGTCATTCGCTTTGTTGTTGACATCAACAAGAAATCCAGTATGAAATTTGGAAAGTATATGGATGTTTTGTTCTAGCAGATTCGAAATGAAGTCAACGCAAAGGCTTGGGTTCTCAGTGGACCGCTGGCATTCATAGCTTCTCCAAAAGTCCGTCAGACGAGAGTCTGAACGTTCTTGGGGAGTCTTGTTTCATTTCTTTTGTCTCCATATACAGAAATGTTATGACTTTTAACGGCACGGAGACTATTAATACGTTTAACTGTCATAGCGACTGCTCGGAGAGGCCGCTGCTAGTAGGTACCTATGTACATTCACAAAATCAGGTTTTGTATTTTAAAATCTAGTCATTACATAAAGGCAGCTTTGGGAATGCAGGGAGAAAGATTTTTATGAGGTGCAAACACAGATATGTTGTCACGATATCTAATTAATTTCCTAGAAGGACATTACATGTTCAGGTTCACTATCTATTCTACTGAAGCCGCTTTGGGGTTGAAAGTGTAAAATGCTAGACAACGTTTACGAAAATTTTCAAAAGACCATTATACACAAAAGCCTTTACTTTTTAATCTATACGACCTCTCTGCCAAAAGTTCCATTTTACGACTGAGAAGTCAGTCAGAAAACATGTGTTTCCGGTAATTCATCATCCAGCCACCACAATTAAAGCGACAATGAACTTGTGACAGTGTGTATATGTCTCTAGAGAAAGGGGTAGTCAGACACGTCGTTCCCACGCCTGCTGTGTGACGGGGTCAGCGTGTTGATGACATTGGAATTCGGGTTGAGAAGGGGACGAAGTGGAGAAGTTAAGGTAATGCGTACGACTGTTATCAGGAGGCTATGGCGGCATGCGATTACTACCTGCAATCGGTCAGAGAAGACAGACTGCCTGTATCATCGTCTTCTGACAATATAGCGCTGGATTCGCCAACGAACTAGTTACTTTAGAATAAGGTGATTCCATACTAACAGCACAGGTACTAGCCAAAAGCCCATACGCGTGTGGTTCGACGATATTCTGCTGTTGAATGACACAGCTGTGAGGGGTTCGGCTCGTCAGTGGCTTCCTCAGCATTCCCTGTCTGCCTTCTGGTCGATACTCCAATTTTTAGAAATTGTAGCTTTTATTTCATTAGAAATTACTGTGGATTTGAAGTAGATCAGTATATCTAAGGACTACAGACTCAGACCAAAGTTTTTACTCATGAATATTTGGACCGAAGTCCATCAGCCACAGCGGATAACCGCGTACTATTCATGAACTGCTGACAGGCAGCTAGTAGTATACTGCTAGCTGCTGCTAGCACCCGTTTGCGTAGGCCTTTAGAGTAGTGTGTCAGTGCCTGGTAGCTAACTAGAAAGGTTTGTTTGGCATCGACTTGACAGTTTTTATCGATTAGATGTGCAAGAATCTAACTTGAAACCGATCCATTTTTCCCTTTACTTAGTCAGACAGATGCGTCTGCGACCCTCTCTTCCATATGCGAACACATACCTGCCCGGAGGGGTAAAAAGGAAAGTCGATCGATACAAACTACCAAGTCGACGTCAAACAAACCTTTCAAATTATCGACTTGGCGCCAGCACAATAATTTAAAGGCCTACGGAAACGGGGGCTAACAGCAGCCAAGGCAGTAACTAGTGCGTTAGCGAATCCAGCGCTTTATTGCTCAAAGAAGTTGATACAGACAGTCTGTATTCGTTGGCCGATTTCAGGTAGTGATCGCACGCCGCCCTGGCCCCCTAAGAACAGCCATACGTTTCCCGCGTGTTGGAAATATAGGCAGCCCTCAAACCTTACTAAAGTGCAACTACTGAACTTCTGTCGCGACCACCCAATTATCTACAAACGCAATTGCACAAAGACGCTATACCGCCGTGCTGAAACACATCGTAGTGAACTGCGAGGCCAATTTTCTAAATAACAGTATCTTCAATGGATGCTCAGAGCGAATGGTAGCTCCCCAAAACTTCGTCAACCGGCGCATGTGCAAACGGGACCAGCGAATTAGTCCAACCGGCTCCAAGTTTTGACGAGCGCTCCCACACACGAAGAACGTCCCGGAAGCCGTCAACCGTCTGTTCACAAGACTTGAAACTGTAAGTGCACACAGACCGGAAACAGCTATCGGACTCTAAGTCAGGAGGCCGGAAGACCTCCTGTCACGGCAAGAAACGTATGGAGTAGTTTAGCAGAGCTGTCGCAATTATGGACAAGGCCATCACATCGGAGAAACTGGGAGATTACGCTGGAAGCGAATAGATGAGCACGCGAAGATAGTGAGGGAAGGGTTGACGCCAGCTTATTCGATGGGGACTGGTCACACCTTTAATGTTGACGCCAGAGGCAAAACCCGCGTGAACTGCAGGATACTCGAGTCAGGGTTTTCCGACCCCAAGTTGATCAACGGGCGCAATGACCTACCGACCCCATATCCTGTGCTGAGACTTCGTCTGGGCAGAGTGATTAACCACGCGGCGAGAGGCGGATGACGGACAATTCCAATGACGGCGGGCCAAATTGCCGAGTAAGAATCATGCCAAGAATCTACAGTGGTGATTACCTTTCGACAACTAATGGCTCGGGTGCGGACTAGCAAGCAACCATCGCATTAAGTACTATCCCACAGGGGTGAGTGTGGTGGACACCATATACATTAGACTTGTGGTTGTGTGGCAGCTGTGGCCTATAAATTCTGCACTCGTCGTGGTCCCATCTTCCTTATCTGTGGCTGTTCCTGATGACTGGTTCGAGTGATAATCTAAAACGTCAGGGCAATAAACCTCTTGTTCCGGCGGCTGCATTTCCTTCTGTGGGCTTTCTGACCTTACAATATGTGCGCAGTCGTGTGTAAAAAAACTGGCAAAGTGGAATAAGATATCTCATTCATTGACTTAAACGCCGGGGAATCTCTGCGTAAAAGTGCGAATATATAGTTATAAACTTCATTTGTCTGTTGGATTTTCAAACTATGCTAAAGTACATATCTACCAGATATAAGAGTAGATTTTTATGAATACATCATTAACATAGTAAGTAACATTCTTAATTTCATGAATTTGTCGATTGTTTAGTTCATTTTTTACTTGGCATAAATAAAACTGGATAAGGAATTGCCGAATATATTTCAGGAAAATAATGGTAGCAAGTGAATAAGAGTGAAAATCTATCACGAAATCATGCATTCTACTTTTCAGCTCGGTAAAATACGCAGCATATTCAAATGAAGGATTATTTGCGGTATACCGACCTATCTGCATGATCACCAGGGTTGGCGTTACTACTCCACAACGCTCGTTCTGAAATAAATGATGCAACGAATTTTTAACCTTGGTACCTATTAAAACCAACGACCGAGCTTTTTACGAAATACGCACGACATAAGTTTTATATTGAGCTGTGTAAGCATTTGCTAAACCGGTTGCCCACAAAACGTTCTCAAAAGTAATATCTTGAAATACTAAACCCGATTTTAATAAGAGAAGTAAAGCATGTCTTAGAAATGCGATCTAATTCTGAATTTTTAATTCAGAAGACTACTTGGCGAGCATACGTGTGCTTTCGATAAATTCTCATCGAGTCAATGATTTATGTAAGAACGGGATACAAGTTAAATGCGTGAGTGATAAGAGAATTCGCTTGCATTTTGTCTTTTCATACAGGTGGAGTGTTCGGAGAGGGGGGAACGGGCAGGAGGAATAAGATACAGTGAATTAGGAATGGGGCAGTTAGTTAAAGCAGTGAGGGTTAGGGGGAAAGGGAAGAGGCCGCGGAGGAGTACACGTACTCAACCGACCTTTGACTACGGTAGGCGTAGAGCCTTTTCTACGTTCTTCTGTGCGCACAAGACCGGCTTTCCTATTCTCGTGAAAGCGCCTCTCTTGTTGCTAGTAGACGCTAATCCAGAGGCCAGGGTAGTTCAATGGGACCCTGTAAATCACACAGATGGCTCGTTGGGCTATGCACGATGTCCGGATTCAACAACTTGAGGGTGATTGGCTCTGTTTGCGCTTTTAATTTCGCTTTTTCTCAAACATGCCGGTAAGGGCTCCTGATTCTTTTGGATGGGCGGCCACTCCTGCGACCAATATAACCTACTCCATAGGAGCAAGTAAAAGAGTAAATGCACATGGAGGTGATCTGGGCTGGTAACCTATATTTGCCTTCGGGCAAAAGAGGAATGATCGGAGATAATACCCGAAACCTTGCCGCTGACAAGGTTAGTGAAACAGCCCGGTCAAGGCGTCATCTCAGGAGTTCACTCGTTGCGTCTCCATAAAAAGGGAATTTAAGGAACAAAGTTTTCTTTTCCGTCTTCATTGTGACGGGTTTGCCGGTCCCTTTATGATATTCTTCGCGATGTTGGTCCCAAATCTTTCTATGTCCCTCGTCGTTGCTGTCTACCGAACAGATTTTCTCGTCCTTTGCGCAAAAACAGCGAACCAGATTGCGTTTCCGTTGAAGTGGTACGAAACTGCAGAAGTACGTATTCTTTCCAGACCAAGTTTTCTTCTAATATATGCTCCTTTGAACGCTACCTTTAGCATTTCTGCTTAGAAGGACATCAAAAAAATGAACGAACCTGCCGTTTTTACCTCCGCCGCAAACCTGGATGATAGATGTGCCTGACTTACAGCATTTAAGAGGACATATATGTTGGTTTCCGCGGTGACGATTGCGAGGATTTCATTAATGTGACGACCATAATGTCTTAGATTATTGATCCGGTGGTGTAGTTTACACCCCTCTATCTTGCTCTTTAGGACATCATCTAATACAGGACCAGTTGGCGAACCCATAGTACCATCGTCTATCTGCATATATAGCTGGTTGTCAGTAATAACTGCACATTAAGTGCACATCATAGTAACAGTTCCTTTAGTGCGTTCGTCAGTATTCCTATGTCTAGCCTATTGGCCGAAAGGTATTCACAGATGTACTTGACTGTCTCTGTAACTGGAAGTTTTGTGAAGATTGATGAGACATCTAGAGAATGCATTGCCTATTCGTATAAATTCAGGTCTTCGACGCCGTCGATGAGTTTAAATATGTCCCGACAGTTACTTGGTTGTAGTTAATATTCTAGGGCTTGTCTTTCCCCTTAAACTACTTAGTTATCGCATGATACGGAAAGTTATGCATGCCAAAATTGGAAAAACTGAAGGTCTTCTCTGTGGATCTTCTGTAGGCTATACAATTGATGGAATGTATATGTCAACTGGTCGCAGGTTTTCGATTTCGCGCTGGCTTATGAAATCCCCTGTGTGGAGTTTTCTTTTACACTCAGTAGGTTGTGCTTTTGCTCCATCCATTCACCCAGCTGAAGGAAAAAATTAAATATTTCCGTTCTCGCATACAAACAGTACACTGAAACGCGATCAGATGCTTATATAAATGAAGAAATCTGGCTTTCACTGAGACCGTCAAGAAGTATGAGTGATGCACCTTTGAAGGTCCTCTACTTAAAGGTACGGGTTTTGACTGATGAAAGCAAAAGTGAATATTTGGATCTTAGTGGAATTGAAAACGTAATAACTACTAAACTGTCGTATGACTCCGAAGCATCAGTAGAGCATGGGTGACAATTTCCGCAGATTTGCCAAAGAGTTGCACAGCTCTTCCCTTCCAAAAAACGTAATTGCGACCAACGATACGGTATTCGTAAAAATTCGCCTAATACTGGACAGAAAAACTAAACTGCATCACGTGCCGTTCATGCTGACGTAAAACTGAAGCTCTTCCGAGGATTTACGTAAATTAAAAATCAAGATATGTGAAGGTGTGTGACTGTTTTTGATTACCTTGTGCTTTTTATGTGGGTCAAACCATTATTACTGAGAAGAATAGATAAACCATCGTTCATTCGAAATATGCATTTTGGTTTTTTGTTTAAAATGTCTTATTTAATTCCACTAAAGACGCTGGCTTTGATAGTATGGGGTGCGCCGGGACTTACTGACATAGCTTCATGTCCTAAGAAACACCACTGAAAATATAAGAATGACCAACCACGCAGTGACCCTTTTGGGAGGCAGAAATTAATGGAATGTTTACTTATTTTTAGCTTGCGGACCAGTTCATGGCATAAACATCCACTTTTCTTGCCATGGACTGCTAGCTAGTCTTTTTATTTAGTAGGATAACATCGGTTTTCTGGGACAAAATGTGATAATTAAAGGGCAACGGTGTTATGCGCATAAATAATATTTCGTGTACTATTTAGGTAC
This sequence comes from Spirometra erinaceieuropaei, assembly GCA_902702965.1. Taxonomy (NCBI): domain Eukaryota; kingdom Metazoa; phylum Platyhelminthes; class Cestoda; order Diphyllobothriidea; family Diphyllobothriidae; genus Spirometra; species Spirometra erinaceieuropaei. The sequence goes on along the minus strand of CACRXP010000326.1, from coordinate 430,923 downwards.
TCGCCACTCTTACCCATTGCTGCTCATTTCGCCGCGTCACAATAGGCTGCTCTTATGACCAATGAGATGCTGCTCATGTGGGTTGCAAGAATACGGGACTCGCGCATTACTGAGAACTAGACGTCACGCTAATCTTCGGTGATACTACAAAGATTTGCGCCGGACATCTTTTGGGTCGAATGAACGGCGTTCCTCATCTCTCCCGCCACGTCTCTTTCCAAGCAGTTGTTCCACCTGCAGTAGGTTTTCCGGTATACTATTATGACTACTCTGGACCGTCACTCGTACAGGCCCACAATCACGTCGAAAGCTCGCGACAAGGGTCGGAAAAGACGACTGAAGAACAATTTACTGGCTGCCGCAGTGTAAGCTTAAAAGTCAAGCGCTCCATTGCACCGGATTTGAAATACAAACGACAAAAATCGGCATCTTACATTCTGGTTGATAATGACAACTCTCAAAATGCTGCACCTCCCGGCGGCAGCAATGCGCACACGCCTCGACTGCTCTCTGTTACTGAAGACGTCCTGGCCAAAGGAAGCCCGGCATGTGATACGTCCAGCATGGCGATGGATAACACTGACGGTCAACCAAAATACCTGCAGAAGTTACGGATTTTTAGGAGGTTTGACTGCAGTGAACTAGGTTTGCGAAAGCGCACAGCAGCGCTGTTCAAGCGTCTTAAAGCATTTCTTCTGGCCAATAAGCGGATCTTTGGATTTGTTGTCCTTTTCATTGTACTTGCTTTGATTGTCTGTATCTTTGCAATTATCATTAGTTTATCTGCAAATACTCAAGGTAACAGCAACTTACTTCAGTCCAAATCCATTTTTCAGCAGCCCGGAGTGCCTACTTTAAGGAGGACCATGGCGATCTGTGATACTCCATTATGTTTACGAGTGGCACTTACCATTCAGAGCATGTTGATTTCTCTCCGACAGTCATTTGGTTCAGCTGGTAGCCTGGAGAACTGCCAGGAAATATTTCTGCGCAAATGTTTCCAGCAAATACCCAAAGACAACGAGAATTATGAAAAGGTATTTCGAGAGCCCTTGGAAATAGCGACGAACGTTCTTCTACGAGACGCCTATAAAGTGGATACCAATTCTGATGATTCTGATAAAAATTGGAGACACGGTGGGCGACCGCTCCTTCAAGCCTGTATCCGACGTCACCTGATGTATGGCTATTCTAATTTCGGTCATGAAAATCAATATGAACGACTAGCACTTCGGCATGGAATCCCAAACTACGTCGATTCTGCACAAACGCCTCAGGCTTGGAAGGGAGTTTCCATTGGCAATTCTTCACGACAATCATCATCAACTACTGCGTTTTCTGAAAAAGAGTCAACGCAAAGTGCAAACGATGGAATGCCGATAGGCAATGATTTAAGCAAACGCCCTCCGATACTTCAGCAGATGCTTGAAAGCAGCCTTCTTAGCTACAACTCGTTTGGTAGCTATATATTTGAATAAAGATTAACACGTAATCCATAATCTGTCAGTAACATTATTGTTGAGGTGCATAATTGGAATACATAAGTGAAATTTTTTATCGCCGATAACGCCGCTAAGGCAAAGTGCAAAATGCTTGATCTGCAAAAGTATTGTTTGGTGATGTTCAAATAGTAGAATGAAATGGGTCAAAATAATATTCAGTTGCATCTTACTCCAAAAGCTTAACTATTCATAAATACTTTAGGACTGGCAACTTTACGCAAGATTACCATCCGTCCAATTATACAATCAGACCCGTCATACGCTTTGCTTGTCTGTGGAGAGCCAATTTGATAAAATAATTTCTCTGTACCGCGTACATAAAACGTTGAAGTCTCGTGACTTTAATGAGTTATTGTTTAAAATTTTCTGTTAAGTCGGCCAATTTCAAGTAACAGGCTGTCTGGTTGCTTGAAAATACCCCATTATGCAAAATATTATTCGACACTTATTGGCGTTAAAAAGCTGCCACTAGCAAATAGCTGCCCACCTAACCAGGATAATAACGATTCTCTTTGCGCTGCCGCCCTGGTATTTTTGACTTACGCCAAAATAAACAAAACCACTACAGTAAAACGGAGCGAGATCCCAGATCGCATTTCTAGCATAATCGAATTTTGACTGTTTCTTGCATATGAACATGGTATGAATTGTTTTTGTCAAACCTCTTAGAAATGATGCACAAGTGTGTAAAGCGGCTTACCAACCTGCTTTGAATAACGGAAAGCGAAAATTTCGCTATCTCAGAAATGAGTTTGTTGCTTCGCTGCCATTCATAACCCTATGTTATGTCTGAGGAATTTGATACCTTGAACTATAAGCAATTTCTGTGATACGTTCGTTGCTAGGGGTGGGGTGTGACGGAGAGACTGAGCAATAAGTTTCAAATGGCACGTTATAAAGATAGGTAATAAATGCATGGCAACGCTTAAGCGGTAGCACGTTTCTTTGATTATCTTGGTGGCAGTTACTGGGCGAATAAATAAACAACGCAGACACGTAGGCGCATATAAATAAAATGATAATATTTATTGCTTAAATCTAAACAGAGGCCACATGTGCATGAAGTGGAAGCAGAAGTAGAAGTGCAATTTTTTACTATACAGAACATAATGTTGGAAATAACCTGCTCACGGTCAACTTTTACAGAGCAAATACCATTTTTTTCTGACCACCTGCTCATTACATATATAGGTTGATTAAAATAAATAGAGACCACACAGTGAAACCTCGAAATAACTGTTGCGTTATTGGGTAAAATAATTCGTTACTAGTCGTCCTGATTCCAACATTATTATATCCTTCGTTGGTAGACTTTGATTAAATTCACAAAATTACCAAACGGCGTAGACGGGTGTCGCAGAAGAGAAAAGTAGAAAGTTTATAATTGGTATGTGTATTTCAGTTAAATCTGACGTATCGGTTAGCAAAAACCCTAAAACATAGACAATTAGCTCCAACGGAAGGAAAACAATTTCTAAACCGGCGTCAGTCAGCAAATAAGTAAGATGATGTTACATTTTGTCGGGAATAAATTGAATACGTTATATATTTTGAGTTTGTCTTGCTATCTCGCGGCCGAACTTTGAATGAACGAGACCTTGTTGCCAAGGTCATGGCGATTTTGTTTTTAAATCGAGATTAAAGCAGATTGAAAATAACGACTAAAATATAAGCTGAGGTTATTGTTGGAAATATACTTATGATTCATGTTTGGTGGTCTTTGGTCCGAAAATATTCATAAGTCCACTTGCAGTCATTGTGATTACTTTCCTTCGTGGCTGATTTGAAAGCCACGATAGATGCTGGTCGCAAGATTGACAACGATATCCAAATTTCTTAACAGACGTTTGATGCATTTACGTTAGAACGCCAAACATATACTTACAAAGCTTGCTGGTTTTCTTAATAAAAGCTTACAGGTTACCTCTGATTCCATGCGTGTTAACGTGTATTTGCTAGCGTGGTTGTTCCGACAAATATAGCATTTAGGGAACATGTTGTGCATAAGGTTTTGGCAATTACGAGACAAATTATGCGAGTGTAAAATTAAACTCGGTCCTTTTAAGTGCCAGGTATCTTATATTCACATTTACGGAGAACTTTTGCCTCCCTACATCCAGCTGAATAAAACATGATCTTCCTAACATTGATCCTTGATGTTGGAACGAAGCGGAACTTCGCGCGTACATTCTGCCTTAGATGACCCGTTTTTCACTTATGATATAGTCCATCCTATATTTACTTACTGCAGATTTTTCGACCAACCCAAGTAAAAAAGCTCGTATGTTCTTAACAAAAGCGCGTCGTAAAAAGGAAGCTTTAACTAACTAGTATTGACGATGCATAGTCAGATTTGTATGACAAAGCTTTAAAGGCTATTCAATCGCAAGTCGCCTGTAGTTTTTATTTTTTACCCTAATTTAACGAAACTGCCGATATATTTCCCATGCTTTTTTAAATTTCTATTCAATGTTGCTTGAGAACTCACCGCAGTCTTCGAGGGCATTATCAATTAGTTTCTCTTTCCTCTTAAGTAAGCGGGCTAAATGACAATGTCTTTCAATATCCCTCGGTATCTAACCAACAAGTAATAATTACGCTTCTTTATAATCACTTAAATATAATGATTGTAGTCGAACAAATTTCCCCGTATGCCTAAAGTACATGGATTTATGCCCTTTTATTTTTTGTTCTACATCTCATGCCAATGACTATCTGATCCTGAGGCTTTTGTTTTTATTTTTGAAGATGAAGTCCTACAAAAGTTGCAGATAGGATATGGACTCTCGTTACTTTTTGACATGTGGATTGAAGGCGATCAAATAAGGGTAAGCGCTTTTAATTAAAAACTAAACAGTGATGAAGCTCAGCTACTCACCTTGCATATGAGATGCTTTTCAAATTTAACGCCACCCTCGAGCCTTATAACGCTTCAGATTTATGGCATCTTTTAAACAATGTTTTATGTCTCCAGAACGAATTAAAATCACAAAGTATTAGTGGGTAACCTTGTAAGATACGTGCAGTGCAACGCAATCACAGACTAGAAAGGTCTCGATTTGGAAAAATGAATGGAGGTCAGTTAATGTGATCTTATTCTGGTCTAACACTCCACTGTCAAATGGAACTCTGTCATTGTCCAGGAATTTGCTAAAGGTATCCCCCAACTAATGACATGATAAATCTGTCCGATAGACGGCAAATGATGGCGAAACTCATGAGCGTTTTTGGCTTTCCCGAAGTTGCACTTCATAGTTTTCAATAATCTTAAGGTTATGGCATCGTATTTAGTGCTCGCCTGAACTTCTCTATGTAGGTTTTGAAAACAACATTTTTACATCTAAACTCTGTTCGACCTTTGCTGTGTCTAAGTGCACGGATTTCTTGATAAAAACATCCACAGGTATTCTGCTAATGTTCAGAGTTTTTCTGTGTGTGTTCAGCTCCACATCGGCTCTTCAGGGTACTAACAAATTCATATTTTCACACAAAAGTTACGGGCATTAACTTATTACGAATAAATTCCAGATTTTAGAAGATACTGTCTTCGAATACCAAATAAATGACACCTGCTTGATGTTTCCAAATGGGCGGTATTTTGTTTCAAAAACAAACCTTCATACTAACCGCTAGAATTCTCATATATCACCCTGCAGCAACGTTGGAACCACGAATGTGAAAGTAAATCAAATATATGAATTGTCAAGACCATCCGCGAGTACACTGTTGAAACTTATGCAGGCGGCAGGTACATTTACAATGGAAGTAAAAAGTAGTGGTGGGTCAAGATAACTGTTCTTCTTTCCCATCTGATCACCGTATGATTTAAAGATCCTCTGGGAAATGTATAAAGAAATGACCACCATAATATAAACTTAGCTGTTATAGAAAGTCATGCCAATTATCCTTTTCCGCATGAGCCGATAATTCTTGGTTGTGTTGCATTTCTAAGAAGCCGCGTAACTATGTTTTAATACAAACAGACGACCCATTCGTATAAAATGCATCCAGACAAGATATTGACGGAACTGGGCTCTAAATCTAGTCGGGAAATTCTCATGTGCAAAAATTCATTCTGCCAGAAAAGGGAGATGCAGTTTTTATAGCAAGATTTTTGTTGGCCTGGCGTTTAAATTCCCTCTCGAACTCACCGTCAGTTGCAATAGTAAATAAGGGATTATGAACGAACAGCTAAACGATTCCTAAAACACACCTCTTCTATTTTATCGGTAGCGTATTTTATGTTTTAGAGAGGTGCAGTTAAAGTATCGACTGCAAATATATTATTATTTTGCTAAGAAAAACGCGCCGTCACTGGAACAGTGCGTGTATGAACACGAGCTTTAGATCTCGTACAGAAGGCCACCATCAGGCATTGTGAGAATGCAACAATAAAGTTGCAGTTTTTGTAGTCTATTTAGCATACATAGCCAATAAAGAACCCAAAAAGACAATGTATACAAAGTGACTAATAAGTCTCAGATTCAGAATAACCATAGCAAGCACCCGATTGCGCATAAACGCTGCTGTGCTAGAGCACTATTCCAAAGCGTGAAAACGCACTTCAGTGAACCGGACTGACGAATAGGAGAACTACGGCATCCCTAGGACCAACTGGAAAGGAATGAATACCAACCAGCTTCATCAACCACTACCTCCATACACGCCCATAGAGAACAGACGGAGGAGAACCACCAACAGTCTGGCGCCCTCTGCCGTATATAAAGATTGTGTGTGAAGCAAGGGAACGTATCGTTGCAGAGCTCGGCGTTGATATCGCCCATCGTTCAACAGCTACTTCAAGTATCAAAACCATGCAAACGAAGTACCAACTAGAAGCAGGTGAGCAATCTGGTGTGGTTTACCATATCCCATGACGTGACTGCCCTTACCATTGTACAGACCAGCTCGTTAATGATGGAGTTCAAACGGACAGTCCCAGGAGGCGACCCACCGACTCAGGACGCTACTCACACAATGAAGGAAGGTCATCAAAATGGGGCGCATTACAATTGAGAAAGCACGAGAACTGCCAGAGGTCTTGGTGTCTCACACCGACTCCATCAACAAACACGTTAATATACCCCTACCATTACGCACTTCGTTCACGTGGCCAGAGGCGCAACCCAACTCCCAGCCAAGGACGCATGCCGTCAAGATGCCGTGATACGGCGTGGCGCGGCCTTATCGCGAACACAGCCCCCTCCTACATCCCTACTTTCCCTTCCTCTCTGATTAACTACGAAAACCGGACATTTTATGCTGTATTCTCAGTCTCTGATGACGGCCTCCTGTACGAGGCAGTAGGCGCACTTCAGCACACGTACTGTCCCAGTGATCGCGCGTTCATCTTCTTTGCAACAGGAATCTGGAACTTTCATATTCATTTCCATTCATATCGCAATATTTTTTGTGCTGGTCCACCCTTATGGAAGGACGTAGATATATATGAATGAGGCAAATCTTACTGAAATAATGCCAGAGGCAACTTATCTCGAGGGGTCATGCCAGTGACTTTTAACTGATTGATTCTCGTATATCCTACAAGAACGTGTCTGTTGTCACCATATTATGCCTTTTTGCAAAATATTTATTTAATCAGTTAAGTGGACCGCAACAGATTGAGCCCTGGGATAAATTGGATCTGACCAAGGAGCCAAGTGGAGACGTTAATCTGCTAACTGCCCTGAAAACTTACATTTGTCTTGCATTTGCCTCTGCACAACCGTCTGAAGCACTTGAAAAACCGCTGGGTGCGAATTGCACACTTAAAGATCCTGACAGGGTCGTCAGTCTATTGAAAATACTTCAGAGGATAGCAGAAGTAAGTACTTTAGTGTGCATACTGTATGCAAATGATATACTTTTATATATCTTAGCTGATTCAATACATAGCCGATTATTTAGACATGGAATGCGTATATATGCAAATGTAAGGTCAAGCTTAATGGGCAAATGTTAATATTTCCATTTCTTACACAATGAATTATACTTGGAGGAATACGCGTTAAATGTTTCTCCATGTAATTACGCTACACTGACTTAATTTATGATGCCATGCTGATTGCACTTTAGTAAAATGAAAGTTAAGCAGAAGTTTACAACAGAGTTCTTAAAAAACTAGGAAAGAAATATATTTTTAGTATCCTATACTGTAATTTGTATAAGTCATGTGGAGTTTAAGAGGAGTTTCACTTCGCTGGTGACGACGTGGCATTTTATATTGAATGCAGAATGCATACTCATATTGCCCAATGGATCACCGCTTATTTGTCAACTCACGACTCAAAAATACTTATTATGTTTTCTAAAATACATATAAAACTGAAAAGCACTCTCATTTTTAAGAATCGCCACATAGTTGTCTAACTGGGTCAAAAATAGTTTATTTTAATGTTACCTAAAATTCGAAAGTGCTTTTGACTAGAAAGAGTTACATCAGTGGGGCTGCAACACTTACAATCTTGCGATATAAATTCCTGATATTTGAGACACACCAGGGTGTTGGCTCTTGAAGGTACTTCTTTTCGGTCAAGTTAATACTTAAGCGATATGACATTTTTCTGATTATTTTTAACGCCTTTTCAAATCTAAAACATTCTAAAGAAAGCTTCATAAATATACAATTTTTCGTACTCAAATGGCAGTAACTCACCTCACTTTACAATTTTGTACTTGAAACGGGGTATTTTGGGATTCTCCAGGCTGTTAGTTTGCGAGTCGTATACTTTTCATGTAAGTTAACAATATATGCCTTTAAATCATTAAGAAGAAAGTATTTTAAAATAATAAAATGCTGTAAATGGTGTAAACTATGTTGCATACTTAGTGCTGATTACAATCAAATAGATAGATACGGTGCCACTTGAATGAATATTTCACGGTCTAAAAATCTCACAATCAAAAAGTTTTTAAAATCTAAGATTGCCTTTTGTCAAGGTAAAAAGTTTGAAAAAGACGTGATTTTATACAAAATAATCACAAAAAATACCTTGTACAGTTATCTTAGGAAGTAAACTTTAATTTATGAGGTCACCGAAAAGCGACGTAAAAAGTGTATATTATTTTAATGGTCATTTTGTACTGAACGCTGTTTTCGCAGGCGGTTGAAAAGAGATGCATTCAAAAACACATATCCTGTCGTGACTGAAATATTCTGAGTTTATGTTCCGTGGTTGTCATTATAACAGTCTTTCTTAGGCAATTCTTTCTACTCGAAATGGCAGTTTAGAATTTCAGTCGAGATTTTACGAGATCTGTCACTGGCTGTACTGATCTTTGAAAACTGGAATTTCCAGGCAAACGGAACACAAACTAATCAAAAATTAATAGGTGATTGTCCTGGAGGTTAACTTTTACAAACCTATTTATTGACTCTATTTCAACCGGTAAGAGAAATTTTTTGATTTTTGGGATTAAGTAAGCCCTTTGGGAAGTTGCCAACTATGAAGATAAAACTACGCTAATTTGCATAAATAAACCTAAGTCAATGGCGTCGAACCTTCATCCTGACTGATGCTTATCTGCTGTAGCCGGGTGCAAATTTGCACTAACTGGAAGCCGTTTTATATTTCAAAAACGAAATTGGCATACGCACCATATGTTTAGGCATAAAGAAATCTAGAATGTTGGAGCACATATAATGCCTCGAGCATACTACATCTAGTGTGTTCTGCGGCAGTGGACGGACGATTTGGGTCAAAAGGGACCAAGTTACGCAATAACCCGGTCTATGTTTCTAAGACATGCGTACGAATGGAAAAGGAGTAGCAGTCCTGACAAGAGAAAAGGGGCAACGGTTTGATTCTATCTACTAGCGGCAGGTTAGTATAAGACGACGATAAATCAATGGCCCATGAAACATTTGACTAAATTATCCTCCGAACGTTGAGCCAGAAGATAAAATTTCATTAAATCTCAAAACCTTTTTTGGCTATTTGCAAACTTTAAGGTTACATGTGAAGACCATTCTCCAGAAAAGCAGCTGTAATCGGCTTACATAGGATTATCCCTAAGACTTTCCACAACCCGATTCCTCCATAGAGATAAAAGTTACTTTTGAGAACTAAATCCAAAAATTATTTATTAATCCAATTTAGGAAGATAAAAGCCATCATGATACCGTAAGACGAGCTTTTTTAGACGAACGCTTTAGCAGTTGTTCATATTTTTCTAAGTGCTTTCGTCCAAGACATAACACAATGTTTTCGTTTTTAAGGTTCGGGCTCTAGAGCGTCTGCAGACGTCACTTCTACATTCCGTTGCGTTAACTGAAATTACTATCGAACGTTTGATGGAAGTCATGGGCCGCACGGTAAGCCTATGTAACGTATGTCATGACAAATAATTTCCGTATACCTTACACATTACTGAAGTCATTTGTTCGCCCGAAACAGGTAGACTTCACATTCTACTTAAGGGATCTTCTTCAAAATGTATCCATCAAAGGAAAAGTTGCCGTAATTAATCTGCATTCGTTTTCCTTGATCGGTGACTTTCTGCGTCAAGTACGAACAAGGTATGTCAGTCCGGTCAGCCTTATGCGGCTTCTTTTAAAGTGTAGTGATAGAATTTATTGCATTATATTTTGCTTCTTAAATTCTGCAAATAGTTGCATCGGAATTGCAGTGTTAAGGGATTCCTGTGCATCCATTGAGATGAAGAGGAATATCCCCTTTTCGTTGTTGGAGAATTGTAGCAAAAAAGTGCTCGCAGATTTAAATTATAATTAAGTTTAATTTACTGACCCAGAAAAATCGGCACCATATCGACAGACTGATATCCCCTGTTGTAATTGTTCTATTCGGAATTAAGTTTCAAGAATCACGGTAAATTAACTACATCAGTTTTATGCACAGTGTGTCCAAATTATAAAAGTTTATATTCCAATTATAAAACGTATCATAAAGTTTCTATAAATATCGCAAAACTGTTTTATTATGCGTTTTAGCGACCTCCAGGATTATATTACTTTCTCAATTATTCACAAATACGGCGCCGTTAGCAACACCAATCTGGAACATGCAAGGAATCGGCTCTACCGAATTGCGTATGGTAAGATACGATTTTGTCATAACACCTTCCAAAATATTCAGCTTACGTGGGTTTTATTATTGTACGACAGCATTACTTTGTGTTGGAGATTTCGGAAGGTCCAGTCTATTTTTTCTCACTTATCGATAAAAATTGTAGGAAATGTACTTTTGTGTAAAAACCATTGCTGTGGACGCGCCTGTAAATCCGTTTCACTTCAAAAGGTCTGTGCGTAAACAATAATCTAATTATGGCAACGCAGAGAATCTAAAGCTTTTGAAAAGACTGGCAGTAAAAGATTTTCTTTGCAGAAACTTGAAAAGAGCGCGTCCATATTCTCGGCAGCGCACGATCTCACGACTTTGAAGGTGTGTTGTACGGTTCGTTGAAGTACACACTGCTTTAAAACCCCATGAACTCCCATTTTTGCATTCGTCACATTATCAGTTTAATGATCATTATAAGTATTTCCATATATCTTGTTCAAACAGTTACTTAATTTGTCACTCGTACCCTCAACAAGCAGGTACGTTACGGAGTGGTCCTTTTTTCGACTGTAAGAGCTAATTGAGAAACTTTCAAAATCAGCAGACGCGCAGAACGACGTATCGGGAGTGACTGTGGATGTCGAGGAAAAATCCGAAACAACCTACTCAGATTGAGATCGAGGGTATAAGGAAACAGCATTCAACATTTAAGTTATATGTTAAGATATATTTGATTTTTTCAGTCCTCCAGCACCTCTACAAAATCAGTAACTGCAGTATTACCAAACGCTCTGGCAGTTGATATGATAATGTTATCTTATTTAAGTAAACGTAGAGTCCGATCACACAGCGGTGAGACATGTATTTTTCCTACTCTACCTCTTCAAATTAAAGGTTTTTTAATGCCTGATTCTCAGACACGTTGTATTGTCTAATTTTATTTCATAGAACAAGAAAATTTGGATTCACCTGCAATGTGCCTATGGGAATTTCCATCACCAATATGGAAGGCTCGCGTAATCGAATCTCAAATGCGAAAACTTCAACAACTGCAAATTTTGGTTTGTAGAAAAGAACAGTTATTAAAACCCTGTGGCACCGAATGAGCTGAATTTTTAACTTGTTGTTTTTAAACAATTCTGGACGGCCTTCAATTTTTGATTAAAAATTAGTGCGTTTATAGATTCCTTTGTGATTCACTTATGGTATCCTATTTTTCTGTACCTATAAACCAGAGCTTGCTTCCCTAACGTATTTGTGTATTTCATTACAAAATTTTCGAGCGTCTAGCTGGACGCTTGTTTTTTACTTGTCGAAAAATTGTACTGTCAAATTTTGCTTTTCATACTGTCAATTTTAGATAAAAGTGTACATCCTGCCACAGCTAAAAGAGGCCTTCACCAATTTTGTCAACCCGGATGTGAGCAATCCGCTCTTATCAAAACTGGTAAAACATCACTCTATTTATTAAAAAGCCATTCTTCCTTGTAGTTTATTTTATCTTGTTGGAAGATGAGAACAGGACTTTTCAAATACTGCATAATTATCTTCCTTATTTTTACGCCACTCTGTTGCTTAAACCACATGCTCATTAATATATTTAAAATAACAGGGGACTATTAGATGCTTGTTAAGAAATCTATCCAACTAATATGAGCGTCTTATTCATAATGTTCTCTTTGCAATCTACTTCCATTTTTGCCCCAGAACGTGCCCATTGGATTTCCTAATCGTGCAAATTTTTCGTAAACAATTCACTTCAATGCATACAAATTGTGCTAAACACACAGCTACTATCATCATTTACCCCCACCAATATACTTTGGGAAGGTCTTATTCCTAAGTGTTTTTGTGGAAGCTGCGTTAAGTGTCATAAAAAGCATTCCGGAAGGCTTCAATATGAGTAGTGCACATTGTTTCGCAATACGCAGGCGACAGTGAGTATGAGTCGAGCACTCAATGTTTACGTACATGCCGATAGATAAACACTGGTTTCCGCTGTCTAAACTGCATTTTTTACGGACACGGACCTCCCACTTGCTCAGGAAATAGGTATGAATCAAATATTAATTTCTATAGATGGACATATTTCGCATAAGTATGGTTGACTAAGGCTACAGAAACCTAGAATGACTGTTTACGAATGCGTTAAATCCGTCACGTTTTCATTAAACGTGTGTGTATTAAGAGCGCCTGCTGTATGTTGGCACATCATCGCCTTCATCTCGAAAGATTCGCCGTCTTAGTGCGTGCCTACTGGCAGTTCAGCAAATGGAGGTATTTTCTAGACCTAATAGTGACTTCTTTGTATAGCTGACAATCTTAAGAGGAAAGCTATGTATTTAACTCTAAGTCCGGAATATGAACTCAGGCTTTTTTGTACTGAGCAAAAATTCGTTCCAAAATTTTCGAGCGTTTGTAAACCGCATTTTTAGTTTTCGTCAAAAGCTGTATGCAAGAACTTTGTTGTCGTTAGAGCCATACATGCCGACGTCATAATCGCTATTTTGTCCACATCGCGAATTATTTCGCTTGGTTTTGCTGAAAACAACATGTATTAGCAGCTTATACCAATACACTATCACAAATCGGTCCCTCACAACTGATGTGGCATGGCTACGCTAGCAGTAATCGAAAAATTATTTTTGGACAGCCTTCTCAAATAACGTTGCATACGATCGTATAATATTCTTTGTTTGCTTCACTTCCCAGTGCGACATCAGCCACTTGGACACACTCGAAAACTGCGCAGCCATTATGTTTTGGGAAGCATAGCCAAAAATTAACGTAAATTCTAAGTTTACTACTCTTTTTTAGATCTACTAATCTGTCATTACCCATTTCGTATTCCCCATAGATAGCATCAATTTCGCTGAAAAACCCAAAAGAATGCTCGCCGAAATCTGATGACCTGGAAGAATATTTCTGTCAGGCAAGCGTATTAAAACTGCTGAATATGGCATTGCACAAGTGAGTTCTAAAGAGGAGCCTGGTAATATAATGTCCAGCCTTATAGGAACGACAGCAAAAATAATCCGTTCTCCAATTAGAAATCAAAGCCTGACAAAAACAACCACTCTTAATTCCTATTTCTTACGAAGTTTCCGAAAGTCCTAAGATTTTCAGGCATCAAAAAAATCTGTTAATTTAGATTTCGCTTTTATCGGGAAACTGTAAGCTTAAATATAGGGGAAAAAATACGACTTACAAAAGCATATCCAAACCCTGTGATCAAGTAAAAATTGCAACTGTGGTATTATTAATGTTGTACCATACAGGCATCCTGAAGACTACATTTTCTTCAATGGTTTCTGGGTGCTGTGAGTGGCCGGCGTTTAAAAATTAACGCAAATAAGACAAGGGAAAATTAGTTACAGTTAAGTAAGTGTCTTACAAAAATTCTGAAGGGAAAAATAACTATGAATGGAAAACGATAGGGGAAATCTGAATCATGTTAAAGAAATTGGACAAACTGTTTCTAAGTTACGAATATTCTCATAGCAGCAGCCAGTAGACATGGGGGAGATCATACGCAGCTTTCGATAAATCGTCCACGGTCCAGTACAATTATATGGGAACGTAGTAGAAGCAAAAACGTGTCAATGATAAGAGAAATCAATTAAAGCCCGTCTTACAACAGAGACGGGGTGTGGGAATGTGGGATGGGGAGTAATGGCAGCCACTGCCAGGGGTGAAGTGATGGCAGAAGTGCGCGGAGAGTTGCAGCGTTAGTCGACCTTCGACCGCTGTGGGTGCGGAGCCTAAAAATGGTTCTTTTGTGCGCACAAGATTGGTTTTCGTAAGTTGCTGACGGTCGCTTCTGCTGTTTCTAACATGTTCTGATCCAGTAACTCGATGGGACCTTATTACTCACACGAAAAGCTTTGTCGGGGTCCACACGATGTCCGGAATCAATAATATGCGTGGGAACAGCGCTGCTTATACTTCTAATTTCGCCTTTTCCTAGCCATGCCGGGAGTTGTTTTCGTCTTTTCTTGGATAGGCGCCGACACGTACGACCATAATAACCTGTTCCACAGGAGGAAGTGAAGGAATGGATGCACACTGAGGCGGTCTGAGATGGAAATTAATCCATACCTTGGCCGCATAAAATAGGGTTAGTAGAAAACTATATTCGAAACCTTGCTGGTGGGAGGGTTCGCCAGACGGCATGATCAAGGCGTCTCACGGGGAGGTTCACTCTAGGCGTCCCCTTGAAAAGAAACTTTGAAAGACACAGTTTTTTTCAGCAGCCCGTGTACTGGTTTTTACCGGTCGATCGACAATATTCTTTGCATTAAACCTACCAAATAACCATTTTCGCGGAACAAGTTCTGGATTTTTGTAAGCTCTTCCTTGATGCTATTTGCTGAATAATTTTTTTTAGCTTTTTGTGCCAAACACAGGACGAGATTTCGCTTTTGCTGGAGGGGTACGAAACTGGCAAAGTTCGTGTATTGTCCAGGCCAGGTTTTTTTCGGACAGACGTGCATTTGGATGCTACAGTCAGGTTTCCTGTTTAGAGGGACATCTATGAAAGGAATCGAACCAAGCTATTTCGATCTCCAGCCTGAATTTTATCCACGGATGTGCTTGATTTACAGAACGTAAGAGGGTAGCTATGTCGGTTTCTGCGGTGGCAATTACAAGGATACCATTAGCTTAGCGACCGTGATGCTTGAGCTTATCGATCTGATCACTCAGATGGAATCCCTTCAGTTTGTCCATGAAGACATCGTCTAGGAGAGGTTAAAGATGCGAGCCCACAGCAACACCAGCTATTTGTCTACAGCGTTGGTTGTAAAAAGCGAACTGCACATTTCGTATGCATCTTAGTTATAGTTCCTTAAGTGTGTTCATTTTTCCAACTCGATTCCTGACTGTCAATATGCACAAAAAATGGGAACTACAAAACAAGTATTAGCTAGAATTCCAAACATAAAACATGGCCCATTGACACAAAATAATTAGATTTGCATGGATGAACTTTCGCAAACCATATTATAACTATAAACGCATTTTGACTTTAGAATCCTCACAGAATGAGGACATCAGAAATTCAGCGAACCGTTGAATACAATCAGTTTTTGGTCAGAAAGAATCGTGCTCATAATCGCTGTCACCTGCTTCAAGATGTGGGGTAATTCGAATTTTCCTTTATTTGGAGTTGATATGTTTGTCATTTCCGGTTTAAAGATATAAAAAAGCAGGTCTTATGTGACAGGCAGGTCTGTCGTGTCACAGTATGTTCTTCTAACAGAACAAAGGAGAGCAGATATTTGAAAAATCATTCAAGTATTTTCAACGTCAGACATATTTTCTATTTTTAAACATATTTGCTTAGCAGACTCTAATAAGATGGTTGTTTGTTAAATTACCCGAAATAGCAGACGTGTTCAAACATTTGAAAAATCTCCTGTCAAATGGGAATCGACCAAAGTACCTCATATAAGGAATTATAACATACATTGCCCAATTTTACGCAACATGGAAGTAAAAAAAATAATATTGGGTTTGTTAAGACCAAAAATATCCCTAAAGAACGGAAATTTTAACAATGCAACACACCTTTGTAGAGGAATGCGTCTTATTTGCAGGAGCACATAATGACTGCGTGTATTAACAACTGAGTAAGCAAAACGGCACAAGCATGACGCCATTTGAAAACTTTTTTGATAGTCCTCAGTCCAGCATCTCCCAATACTCATTGTGGCCTACGAGATAGCAACTAGTACCTGTTGAAGGTCTGCTAACATATTTCAGAGCGATGTTATATTACTGTGGTGCGGATGCTTCACTTTTCTTATCAGGTGTGCGGTTGACTAAGACGGACATGATTTGGCTCATGGAGGGAACTATCATCGAGACCAAGATTTCATAATGTCCATTCCGAAAGACATTGGCACAAAATCAACAGGTGTATCCGTTGATATACTACTTTCTGTGTATAAAGGAGGACATTTTTCCGTAAAATCCCCATTTACTTTCTGAAAGCAGTGGAGTCCGCAGATGCTTAGGGCGGCAATGGAATGTAGGTAAGTACTTTACGGCCCTCAGCGCTCCCAACACATAAGGATCAGTTCAGTGGTTTGTGTTTACCAGTATCTTTATAAGAAGACAGGTCTTGACTTTCTTCTGCAGGAGTAAGATTCTGGAGTTTTTTGTATGCAGAAGGCGCTTTGGGTTATACACATTGATTCGCCTAAGCAGGGGATATGTTTGCCAAAATAATAAATGCCTACAGCGGAGGCTTTCAATGCACGCGCATTTGACCACATAAGAACCTTATATAACAAGCCATCTCTCCACAAAGTTCATTACTAGGGCATTTTTCTAACGAAACGGAATGTGTTTCGGATTTTTTAAAGTAAAACTAGGTAAAATTTAAAACATGTTCCCTGATTGTGCATCTTCATGAGCAATGTAGATACTTGTTGTTGCAGACGAAACTCTTTCTTAATTTTATAATTGTTCTGATTTTTTATACTACCGTTTGTGGGAAGGTAATACGGAATGATCGCATGCATTCTCGAACGAGCAACGTTACGTCTGTTTCGTTCTCAAATTACATATTTGTAGACAACACATCAAGAGAACGGCACCTTACCATATCCAGAAAGGTCTGAATAGCTACCTGATTGTGGTTCCTTTGCAATCATTCTTGGAATACTTAAAAACCTCTTAAGGTGTGGATTTTCCAAAAACAAAACTTCTATTTATAATAGAACATCATGGCACATAATTTCGCTGATTAACGAACCAAACCTCAAAGTTGAAGGTAACATCCATCACATAAAAGTAGTTGGCCTATTAATCTCTCGTATCTCAGAATTATACGGGTTAAGAATTCAACGCTTAAGCTAAAGACGGTTGTTTCGGAAAGCGTTATTCTTTTGGATTAAACTTTCTGCCAGAAATACCGGTCTAAACGAGGAGATGTGTAGCAAAGTTAATAATAAGGGGGATGCCGATAAATAATGCAAAAATGTAACCTCACCGCTGATACAATATCGGAAAAGAACAGACAGCGATAATTTACTACAGAGGATTCTCGATGTTTGAAGTCTCTCCAAACGTTTTTTCTGATTCCTGCCATAACGTTTCTGAAATATGTTCACCCATGCCCTTTCATTTTACATACAGTGTTTTGTAAGTTTAGTCGCCTATGTCATGCGCCTAACTAAATGCATTACTTTGTCATTTTGTTGTTTAACCACCTTTTATTGATGTCAAGCGCATGTGTGATCGCCGACTGTTAGATGCTAAATGGGACCCGCAGAGAATGTCTCCGTTTGAATTTTTAAAACAGGTCTTCTAAAGATGACATAGTTTCACTGTTTGCGAACACCTCATAGATCGAATCTCACCAAATATTGACCGAAAAAAACCAAAATAAGCCTTTGCTGATAGTATTGTACCCATGTTATTTTGCAGTATCACCTTCGGTATTACCATGGTGGGCTAGAGAAAAGGATTTATTTCGGTTTCAAATCCCTTTATCTTTCGCAAATGCACTCGCACTAAATAGTCTAGAACAGATGGTCTTTATTTATTTATATTTATTTATTTGTTTATTGATATTTATTTATTTATATTGCTGTTCATAAGATAGTATTATCATAGTTTTGTACATACAGACATTTTAAGTTACATGCTTTAAACATATAGATATGAAGCCACATCGATGATTACTGGCAGACCTCATATTCTTGCAGTTACTAATTTTGTCGGACATTCCGAATGAGTCCTGAAGAGAGAAATTGAATCAAGTAAAATTATGAAATTAGTTATTGTTTTTATGTCCTTTTAAGCAAAATGCTCAATAGTATGTAAGCAATTGGCATCAACAAAATTTGGCAAGCTATTTAAGCTATTTCACAGAGCGTAATTTACGCGCGTAACCTAAAAACCCCCAGTTTTAGGTTCGCATGAGCCTTTTTATGCAGTTTAAAAAACCTTGTCCATGTTAATCAGTATTGTACCAGCGCTCCAGCATGTTTTCTGTCTGAAATCATTTTCAATACATCTGTACAATGCTGGGCGAATTTTCACTCATACTGTAATTTTGGTTGTAATTTCAATTTCACGTTACGTTTAGTAGAAAGAAAGAGTTGTTCAACAGTTTGGCGATTCTTCGGAAATTGCCAGCAGCGATCTACTTATGTCTTGGGTTATATGGTGATCTAATGGATATTATGCTTCCAATTCCACTAAGACCCAAAACGCCCTTTTACTCTCATCACTCAAAATCAGCACATTTAAATGGAGGATCTCCAAAGGTGCATCGCTCATATTACTTAACGGTTTCAACGAAGGCCAAATAACTTACAGTACTTTAGTACACTGCCTCTAAACGAGAACTGAATTATTTAATTTTTCCGCTGCAACCGGGCAAATGAGCGAAATAGTCTGATTTTCTTTTTTTTGTCATATCATGTTTTCAGTGATCGATGAAATACATAGTAGAGACGCTAGCGTAGAACGTTTCAAAGAGCTTTGATTTAAACTTTTTGTCGGTTAATTATTCCACGAATATGTCAGAAAAATCTCTCAGACAAACTTTTTTGAATACTGAAGTAACATTTTGTTTCTAAAATTTTTGCACCAGGGCATTTTCCTCTTCAAGGACGTCAGGCAGAATGCTTTCGCACAGCTGACTCTTTTTTGCTTCCTAAGTAATTATATCCTTCGAAGACCTTAGAAATGCCAAAGTTGTAATTATTTTCCGTATTACGTACAATGTGTGTCTCATTTATCTAAAGCATGTTCAGTTGTCATATGTATATTAATGTACAGGCATGGCGGTGAATAATCAACTACTTGCATTTTTAAATACTTGAAAGATTGTTTTTACAACCTTGTGGATGTAAGTAATTTTACAAGCGTTCACACAGCTCCCTCCCTATATCATGTTCATATTTTGTCCCAGGCTTAGTTATGAATTTTAATAGGCGTCAGATGCAAAGTCATCGTACAACGAGCTTCAAAACGGGGGGTCAGTGTACTGCAGCCACCTTCGGTGATTATGCAGGCATGTTGCTTACCTATCATTAATCGGCTAGTCGAATAGGTACCCCCATGCATCTTCCGTTTTCATATGTCCTTTACAACCTGCTTCAGACTCTGTACCTACGGAAACGACCTGATCGGGTATCAAAGCGAAAAACAGTTACTCGGTACGAATTCCACATATATTTTATTTCGTATTTGCGTAGCATTTTGGTTGTACATGCATCACAAACACTGCAAAAATGCATCTGGCCTTTAGAGGAATGCGACAGTCATAGCAAATTGAGACATGCCACTTGTGAATACCTTTCGTTCTTAACTGTCGGCTTTAATTCAGTTTGCGGCAGACTGTACGATATGTTAGATCATCAGGCAGTTCAAGTCACTAATAGCACTCCCATTCAATTCGTTAATATGCGAGAGTGAAAACAATGAGCTTCACTTTGAAACATGGATTCAACAATTTTAGCAAAAAATGCTGTATGCACTGTGGACGATATATAAGTTAACAAGTTACTCAAGAGTCAAAAGGTGTTGCATAGAAAGGTACATGTATATAAAAATATGTGCATTTGTTCTCTTATATGAGGCACGGTTGACAAGCAACTTGGACTTTGTCTTGACCTCTAAAAACCTGTATTAGTTTCAAATTCCAAAACATTTTCCCAGTCGACCAATGTCTGACCATTTTACTGCAACGTGAACCGGCAGACGTCCCTAGAAGAGATTAAAAACACGTGATAATCTGTACGTGTAACGGTTTACTTTATAAAACTCGCCCATATAAATTCATGATCGGGTGGCAAGTCCGGTTGGTATGATATTAATGCCTTATTTGGACAGGTCATTCTGCTAATCAACTGAGAAAATTATATTATTTCCTTAAGCTACAACAAATTCCATAAAAAATCAAACTTTGGTACCAATATTTAAATTTTCCACTTAATAATTACAAATCCTTGGCGCTTCGAAAAATTCCGTCTGTCCCACCAACATGACTCTTAACATTTGGAGTTAAACATTGCCCCAGTTAACAAAACCACACAAAACTCTGTCGAAAGGAGAAGTTTTCTTATGGCGTTTTGAAAAAGATTTAAAAATCTTATCTCTTACTGAGTACATGTGACCGTCGCAATGAGACCTGCGTCGGAATAATATTTTAATTAAGCATAAATTATGCTTGCATGGACCAGTAATTTATTTACTCCGATCTCATTTGACGATTCATTACAGTTTAAGACTTTTCAAAAGAATAGTAATTTGATTTATTTAAAGCTACAGAGAAGGAAGCAATTAAGGCTTTAAAAATACATCCGATCACAAATCTAAAATGTACGGAAAATTAAAAAAGGGGATTCTAATTTATCAAAACGGATCGAAAAAAAGTAAAAGTAACCTGATGGAAGTTTTAAATTATTGTTAATGATGAGAGGGGAATATCAAGATAAATGCTCGATAACTGCAATGTTTTTACGGTTTTTTGGTTTCTTACGAGGGAAGTTCCCCAAAAATATCATTGTGAGGTAATTTTCCACATCACGAATGAGGGAGGACTGCTTCAATGTTAACTTTGTTGACGCTGCATTGTTGTAGATGATCGGAGTTATTTAGGTTATTTAAGGTAAATTAACCTAACCTACCGGATGAGCCTTTTATTGCTGCGGTTACGCCTGCGAACGAGGGCTTTAGTCAGGGACCTGCAAGATGTGTGTTAATAGATAAAAAAATCCCAGTCTGGAAAGTACTTGTTGAATTCGGCTTTGGGTATTACAACCCTACAAGCTCAATATCATTGTAAAAATCGTAGCACTTCATAGATACTGCTTACAAATATTCCAACTTCTCCAGAAAAAACACTATGCAAGCCATATATTTTTGATTTTTCTGAATTTATGCAATTTTAGTGCCATCCTTGCTGTTTACGTTTGATCAACGAGTCGATTATTCGGGAAAAGCGCCAAGGTGAGTCACACCGTAGTTGAATGCCCTTCTGGATTTTTTCTAACTAGGAGGCAAAGCGGAACTAAATTGGAAAGTTCAGGTTCTTCATCTACTTTACATAAGGACAGGACAGTAAACGTATATTCCAACGATTATTTTCATTGCCGGAAAAATCTGGGAATCTTGCGGGATCTCATAGAGGCATAAAACTGGATGCTTGAAGTACTATTATACTTCAGGCTTTTCGGTTGCTTAGGACTATTTATTTTCGGCTACCATTACATGCATGGTATCATATATAAAAATTATTGTATGACACAAAGAGAAGGGACTATGCGAATACTCTGACGTATGCCCATGGTGAAGCCCAGTACTAGTTGTCATGCATTTTGATACAGGTTTCAATCCAAGCTTCCAAATCGTCATCTGTTGAGTGCTCTAAACTATGAAGCTGGTCGCACAAGGCGGAGACACGAAACTTCTTAACAAAGCAACTAGCAACCAAACGCATACAAATTTCGATTTTATTCAAACGTCTTTTCTGTTTCAACCGCAGTTACAGTGCATTAGAATGCAGACATACAGGAACGAGAGCAATACATTCCGAGTTTTAGTGAATTTGTACTTCATTTGTGCAAACCTGAAAGAGAGTCGTTAGGGCACAGACAAACATAAGTCTACGTAGGTTATGTTAAGAGCAAGAAGGCGAGCTGTCACATCGAAATTATATATAACAGTTTGGTATACTGCCCATCTGCCTGAATAGATTTAGATTTATGGGCTGCCCGAAGAACACTGGGAGTCTAACTGTATCCTTACTACGTTTTGTGTATAGGTCTCGCAATATGTCAATCAAACCGATATGTTCCATAGATCATATTGGAGTTTAAGGGCAGATGTCACCTTGACCTATCTATTATTAATTTGACTTAATTTTGAAAACCCTGGCAGTCTCGATGGCGTTCGAACCCACGAGGGCAAGCACGAGGCTTTGTGCGTTTAGGCTGCTAGGCCTCGTGGAAACGCCGCAAGGTGAATCAGGCTGGGTTAATTTACCCGCCCAGCGCATTGCAACGTGTGGAATCCGCCAATTCTGATACAGTAAACTCTCTGTCCAGCCAGAATTTCTTAACCGTTCAATTTGGAATTCACCAGATGACTAGAAGGCTCGCTTAAGTTCTGTGTGGTTATTTGACGGATTGACAAAAGGCATCCATAACCGGAAAACGTAGTCCTATTTATCAACTGTCTGAAGTAGACGACTGTTCCATTAACTATGACACTTCCAGACTCTCACTGCATGAGTCAAATCAGTTACATATAATACTAAGTCTCCCTGCTTTCGAAAACCATTGGTTTACAGAGTTGGAACCATCAACACCTGATGTTTTAGGAGCAAATATCTAAGAAGACATCTGTTACTCACTGAAAGAGGGTTGTAAGAGCAACTTATTTGTCTTTAAATTAACTATTGTCGTCCTCAGAAGCAATAATTTCATCCGTTGACTTCGTTTAAAGAAATTCCAAAACACTAAGGTTGTTTGTTGTGACGACGGAGAATTTAACACATATGCCTTTTATTCACTGGAAGATGGCCCATATTTTGTCATTAAAATGTACTTGCTAGACTTTTGTTCAAGCAAAATTCTACCGGCCTTTTTAAATGTCTTGGTAACAGCTTGGTCCATCATACCTTTATGAGGAAATTTTGCCCCTCACAAAACCAATCAGAATGCGATCGCACGATCAGTTTGCTCTAATTTTAACAGTTGTATCTGACAAAGACGATCCACGGTTGGTCAAACGGCAAACTGTGTTTACAGAATAGACATCCTGAAGCCTATCTATACATCCTATGCTAATAAGCTAAATCCTCCTTCAGGGCAGATGGCAATAGGCCGATATCGCATCGTGGTTTGAAAAAGCTACAGTTTGGCTTATTTACCTTAATAAATGAATAAGGTGGAAACGAAATATCGTCCGGGTCTTTGGACTGACGTACTTTCCCCAAGAATCACTCGCTGCAGACGTTGCGTCATCTGATTAATTAAAGAATTGAATGAAGTTTTAGAAAACACGAGACAATATGCTGGTGGCTAAACACATCCCGGTATACAAGCATTTATGTTTCTTTCGATTGCACACGTCTAAAATGGAAAGACTTCTCGTTCCTAACTGAAAGTATCTATCCGGGTTATGCAAAACGCATTAGCGAAATTGCCGTCAAACTCCGTCCCATGCCCTAGCATTATAGTCATTAGAATATTGTGGCTGGTATAGCAGCAAAAATCATTCAGAACACTTCGGTCCTGATGACTTAATGGAAAGGAGGTGCAGAACCTGGTTTTCTTGATTATGACATAGGAGGTTTGGCCCATAAGACAGGCCAACGACTGAGCGACTATAAGTATTTAAACTGAATAATGCTGACAAGATTGTTAGGGCCAACCGTCTTTCCAGAAGCTGACAAGGTTGGTCAATATTAAATGTACCAACCCAACTGCTGTAAATGAATTGCAAAAGATTAGAAAAGCACCTGTGCTTAAAATGATGATTCCGCATGAACTGTGATGAGAAACGTTAACAAATTGTCAATTATTGCTTAACCGCCATCTTCATAAAAACTTTATAATAGGCTTGTTACTGGGGACAATAATTAGGTTCTTTGCTACTACGTTAGAGGTCACCATCAGAGTGTCTTTCGTGAAGATCAATCAGTTCGGCAGTCAGAATGGAGTTTTTATCCCAAGAAAACCGTTTTGCGACTGTGGTGGGCTCTACAAGGGATCGTTCTCCATAACCTGTTAGATAATAATTAGAGAATTAATCCTGATATATATTACCAGCAATCTTGCTGTCCAGAAACCGCTATACAAAGCAAATATCCACCTCCAGTGCAAATGGAAAGGAATCGTCTTCCGCCAAGAAAATATCCATCCCCACAGTATACATACTACCAATAATCTGCCGCGGTAATTTGGCTGAGAAAAATGAGGCACTTATTTATTTCTCCTAATTTGTACCTCCGAGATATAATGCGCCCAGATATTTAAAAGAGAATTTCGTCGGCCGAGATTGGCGTCAACTAAGGGGTTGAAATAATACAGTCTGTAATTTTTCATAAAATTCTAGGGCAGCTAGCAAACAAAGCGTCTCCAAAATAACTGAATTATAGTGCAGAAACCGCTAGAAGGTATACTTATGACTAAATATATCCATTAATACTGATAATTTGTATTTATTATACATGATAACAAAGACAATACTTTCGTTTTAACTCGCAATGCTATTTCCATGAGGCACGATGTCAGAGTTGGAGATAGTGATGTTAATTTTTCTGTTAGCAGCCGCAGTTCTATTCCTAATCTAAGAAACCTTTTACGGCATAATTGCTACTCGTCATGCGTTTTGACGTATGCTTCAATGCTGTCTACATCAACCTCCCTTATTATATACTTATGGTAATTCAAAAAGACAAGAATTACACGTCGACATTTGAGGACGGCAAATAAATTACTGCACTTTCTTAAATCCAATCTCTCGTAGATTGACGGATGTTAAATGTTTTCATATCGATAATGCCCACGTTACCCTATTTACTAGCATACGTATCAAAACCCTTTAAATGTTCTCCTTTTCCCTGCCATAAGCCAGCGAGCAGAGATACTTACTGGATCTGAGACCTTATACAAGTAAATAAGACAGGCATTTAAAGACCAAATACAAACCCATTTCCCATCAACTTCTATAACCTGGGGCTTAGAAAGAGTTAAGTACAAAGTTCTCCGTATATAGGGAACGAAGCAATGGTAAGTTAACACATACTCATTGCAGACGTTCTGACAGCTGTATATCTTTCACCCAAACATCCGATTATTTTACTATTTGCTTTAGGTTCGTTAATTTTGCAACTATCGGTTACCATCTGTCCCTCGGATTATCGGAGGCCATTATTAAAAACGGTGCGTCACGTAGATTTATGAGTTTGATTTTTCGGCATAGGCTTTAAAGGTGCGCTAAATTATTTTGTTCAGTGAGGCTTGCAGAAAACTTTGCGTGCATATGCTCAGTATGTCAGGATTTCGGAATAATGCAACAACATCATACCGACTTCGTAAACAATGACTACTTAATTGATGCGAATTTTTCCCATTGATTTTCGATGCCCTTATAAATTCAAATATACTTCGTAAAAAATGTGCATAAAAAATATTCGTTTTTTTTACTCGTTTGACAGGAAACTGCATTGTCTTCAAAGTTTATACTTGAAGGAAGGGTATTATTTGGTTTTAAAAAGTTTCTTACCATGAGATTGTTGAAGACAATGAAATGCTTGTTCATAAAACATCGTGTCTCTGCATTCACTAGCGCTTCTTGTAAAGTTCACGACAAGACCCAAATCCACTGTCAAATTTTATGAGCTCCCTATGCTTTCCTCTTAATGACGTACAGAAATGTATGATTTTCAGTATATGAAAAATATGCAGCTTTTAGTTCGAAGACCCCGAATGCAAGCGTAAAGGCCGGTCGAGTTCAAAATATTTCAGGAATTGGTAAGTTGTTTAAAACTAAGTTATACTCTTCCTCTAAGTACAAACTTTAAAGAAAATACAGTTTCCCGCCAAATAAATTAAAGGACGTATATTTTATGCATGTTTTCTACCAACTATATCTGAATTCATAAGGGCATCGGAAATCAATGAGAAACATTCGCACCGCTTAAGTAGTCATTGTTTACGAAGTCCGACAGGCGACCGGAAGGAAGCTCATTCAAAAGACGGCAATCCGAGGCAACTGAAATATTTTGGGATTATACCGCAAAACGATTAATATAACAACCCTACTTAAGTAAATATTTCCGGTCGGAAACGCATTTCAGAATTTTGGTAAACATTTCATGAGTCGGCACATTTACTGTGTATAGAAGTCCGCTAAGGGTACTTTTAAAAGTCGTTTCAGTTGATTGACAATCAGCTAGGTATGCGGCGGTTTTGACTAGGACTATATTTTGAACCAAAAAACAAGTGGAAGAAAAGCTCCTCATGGTGAAACCCCCAGTTTTGCATAAGTGCTTGAGCTAGAATTCAAATATGTCCTCCTACGCTTATTATCTACAGCATCTAATCACCTCTGCTTAGTATGTATTCCCACTTTTTATTTGCGCGCCGTACCAACAACGTAAATAATTAACAAGAATCAATTTATAGCGATAGTCTACATTCACCTTATCTGCCGCATCCTCTTCTTCACCCTCCTGGGCCCAATCGCCAGATTAAGTCAGGAAGGTCGTGGGCGGAATCAGGTGTAGTGGCGGACAAAGCTGGACGGATCATCCACGCCTATCCCGTAAAATGGACCAGGAGTTCAGCGAAAACACTGAGGACGGTCAGGATACCATCTAAATACGAGCGCCCTAGAGACTACATTAAGAGAGAGCCATTGTGAAATGGCTTTCCGCCCTGAGAATAAGCGGCAGCTTT
The DNA here is from genome assembly GCA_902702965.1 of Spirometra erinaceieuropaei. NCBI lineage: Eukaryota > Metazoa > Platyhelminthes > Cestoda > Diphyllobothriidea > Diphyllobothriidae > Spirometra > Spirometra erinaceieuropaei. The sequence goes on along the minus strand of CACRXP010000326.1, from coordinate 403,971 downwards.
CCGATTTATGACATTTAGCCATCGTGATGGTTTGAGGGCGCGTCAGATTTTTTGTAGTGCGGAAATGCGCTGAACTGTCATAGGGCCAGACCCTAAAGTAAATCCTTCTCTCACTCCCCTCTCATATGCACCACTCGGCTGTCAAACCTGGGATTGGGCGTAAATGACGGACGTAGTTAGGTACCCGTCTAAAGGGTGCCACACACGGCCCAACCCCCACACAGCACGCCAGCTTTTTACAGAGGAGTAGGCCGGTCGGATTTTAAATGCATGAAAATGATATAGAGGTCATGTCACAAAGGAACAGTTAAGTCTGACGTTCAGTCCACTTGCTGGCCAAACTTCAAACACCGGATCGACTGCGAGGTCTGAATTATACAGTCGGTTGTCAACATTACCAGCCACTGTTTTCAATCGATCGTCGGGCTCGTCAGATACATCGTAGTGAGGAATGCGCTGAAGTGCTGTGGGGATGGAGCTCGCAAGGTCGGACTCACTCTCCCCTTTCTATCCCCTGCGCCAGTCGAGAGGTTGAGCCTGCCGGCCATACGGTGATGGGATTGGGCGCACTGACCGACGGAGCTGCAGCAGTCCGTTCACGTGTGCCACAAATAAACTGGTCGGCACCGCATTGCAACAAAGTACATATTTTGACTAACTCGATAGGTCCATGTTTATTTCGTTTGTCGAGTAAAGCAGGGTCGGTTTTTGTGTGATGTGTGCTCTGTTGGGGAGATGTGTGATCATAGTGTTTTTTCTTCTGCAACGTATTATGGCAGTATTTCATGGAAGCGCATACTGTCGGATGTGCGTAGGCAATGCCAGAAGTTGAAGCTAGGGAAACAGGTGTATGTTGGCACCCCCAGCGTCGGTTCAACAATTTTACTACGATGAGTCCGCTGGTGACCGACTATGCCGATGCGTGGTGTGCCTATGAGGTAGACATATGGGTAGCACATGTTGATAGCTGCCAAGTTTGCGGTGACGGATAGGTTTTTAGTGGTAACAATGTCGACTATGAAGGAGTTGGTAGTATTGGTGACTAGGGAGTTTTCGGGTGTACTAGGTAGGTCGACACTGCGTGAATTCTGCTTTTGTGGATCCGTATGTGTTCGAAAAGACCCATATGGTGTCCTGATGTTTCAGGACGTTTTGCACAGGTGATGCGCGTTTGACATGTGCGTCAAGACACCGGACAGTGGTTTCTCAGCCCCAGCGCTGCGTATTTGGATGTGACAGATCAGAACTGTGCGTGATTTGGAGGTGTGATCTCAAAGCAGACAGTTTGGAAATGAGCCCGAATTGTTAGTGGCGGGGCACCGCGGGTGGTCTCACCTGTGATGGGAGTGGTGGTGCGTTGTGGTACTGATGGCAGAGATTGTGTTGGGAGGCGGGATGATGATAGTAGTCCCCGTGGACGTCATGAGAGCCTGCGGTATGGGGAGACTGTGAAAGTGTTTTCGGGGGTGGGAGACTGAGGGGACGTGCTATTACCGCACTTGCCCTGAAATGCCCGGTGAGGCCGATCCGTGCTCGGAATGTCCACCGATAGTCTGGACACCACGAAAGGAGATAGCTGTTTGAAGCTGTTGGTCCACGAGACTCGAGAGCCGTCGTTCTTCTAACTTTGGGAGACGTAATCCGGTTGGCTTCGTAGATAACCACTCCAATCTTCACTGCTCTTTCGTAGACCGGGTGGTTCTAGGTAGGGTCCGCGCCTAAGTGCCGTGGGGATGGAACTCCCAAAGTCGGCCCCGTTTTCTGTATTCTTTCCAATGCACCAGTCGGCGGTCCGGGCCTATCAACCAACCAATGATTAATTTGGGCGCAGTGGCTGACAGTGCTAATCAAGTCATTCCAGCTACGTTAACGAACCAGGAGTGACCCTTTTATGTACCAGGATACATCTGTGCCGAAGTGTTAGACTAACTGACGTTTAACGTTGTCGTCCCGTTAAAGAACATGGTTCGCACATTGGCGTGATGTACATGTTCTCGTATGTGAAATTGAGCCGGCGAAGTGGATCACATGCCCAAATATATATACATATATTGTATTATAAAAATTATTGTTACTTGATGTAGCACATGGTGTGGAGGAGGTTCGTATGTGACGTAGGGATGTGGGAACAACTTGGGTAATGTGTGATAATGGGGTCAGGTGTGCGTTTTATTGGAGATATACACGAGGTCTCACATGGGCAAATAGGGTGATGCGATGACCATATGTACTAAGGCAGTGCTGGCAGCTAGAGAGGATGCGATGGGAGTATACTGGGGCCTCTGGCGCAGTAACTCAGTTTCAGTAGGATGGAATCGCAAGCGTCCGACCAGACCGATGTGTTATAGAAATGCGCGGTGGCATTTAGGATAAAGCTAGACAGGCCAGTGAGCCGGCGGTGTGTCGAACCTGATGGCGGTGGAGTTGGTAGTGCTGGTGGTACAGGAAAGTTTGGGTACAGGGGCAAGTCTGTGGTAATGGCATTTTGGGAGATTCCGCTGCCACGGATACGCATATAGCGGATTTGATATATACGGTGTCGGAATGTCTTGAAACATGGTAGGCAAATGAGGCGTGTATGGCGGGTGTGTGTCAGGGCCACAGGCACTGGCTCTGTGATCTATATGTGATGTATTCGCAAATGAACGATCAGGTCTTTGCGTGATGTGAAGGCGCGGTCACAATGAAGACCGACTGGAATTGAGTCCCAATGGGCAATGATGACAACGGTTTGGAGGCCGATAAGTGTGGCCGTTAGGTGTTTCTGGTGATGGCAGTATGAGTTGAAATAAGAAGCAACTTGGCTGCTTTGACATTCCACCGCGTCCACAGACGTTCATCGAAGCAGTCTGTGTCCGGAATGTCGGTTGACAGTGTTGACACGAGGATAGCAGTTGGGTGGCGGTATCGGTGTTCCGTAACACTTGATCTTTACGTGTCTGTCAGCCCTGGCAACGGCTATTCAGTTGGCTTCGAGGATCGCTACTCCAATCCGTACAGCAGAGCATCATGTTTGTCTGTCTTAAGGGATGTCATTCCAAGTTTCCGGGTTGATGCGCAGGTGTCTGAAGGAGGTCTTCAAGGTGTTCTTGTAGTCATGCCCTTGTCCGCCGCGCCTGCGGCCACCCATAACGACGTCACTGCAGAATAGCCGCTTACACAGGCGTTAATTGTCGGCCCTCACGACTTGACACCCTTTAGTGTAATATGGAGAATGAAAGGTTAAGAGCGCCTTTCAGGAAGCCTCTTCATGGCTTGCCGAGATGAGACTGATATTCTCCCACAAGCATGATAATCTCGAGGGCAAATTCGCTGGTGTTTGAGGTAAAATGACAGCCTACTTTAACCCTTGTTAAGAAAGAGTAGTGTAGATCTTTATTAACAATGTTGAATACAACATATAATTTTGCCTTTAAAAAATATGCCAAAGTTAAACACATTCTTCACAACGGATTTCGGATGTGACACTTCTGTTTGATAGACACATTCGAAAGCTAGTCACAAACTCTCGGGGAAAAAAGTCGTTTGTGTTCATTAAATTTTTGTTTTTTGGTCACAGAATGAATGTTGAAAGCTGTCGAGCGCTGAAGAATAGAAACAGTCTGTCAAGTGCTTTTTAGATGCATCACTTATTAAATATTGCACCATTTTGTAAAGGAAAAGCTTACCAAAAATGTCCGCTGTCATGCCCACAAAAGCACCGAGGGCTTAAGTAGTCATACAGTCACTTAGCAATCTCTTGAAATGTTAACCGAAATTATGAAATACGTTTTCGATTTAGAAGAATTACTTAAGTGGGACTGTAATAATAAATAATTTTCGACGTGATTAAATTATCTTTCGGATAGGCCAGAGCGATGTCTCTTAGATGCACTCCTTTACGGTCGTCCACGAAAAACATAGTCGGTCAAAAAATGACCGCCCAAATAGCAAGCCTTTTTTCAATTGATTTTCGATGCCCATGTAAATTTAAATATATTCTCTAGAAAATCGCCATAAGAATAGTATTCTCCTTTCTCATTTGGTAATAAATCATGTCTTTTTCGAAATGTATACTCAGAGAAAAATTGCTCTCTCTGAATATTTTGAACTCGATCTGCCGTTGGATTTCCGTTCAGGGTTTTCAGTGAACAAGCTGTGCATTTTCCGTGTAGGTGAAAACGTACATTCTTCTATGCCGTTTTCGAAATAGCGTATGCGGTTCGTAAAATGTCGCAACAGATTCGGACTATGAGAGGCATTATTAGACTAACAAATACTACGCTACTCGAGTGGACATTGCACCGGCTTTAAGAGATCATACTTGGAAACTATTCAAAGTGGAAACATACCCTTTTTCGGATATAAAATTTAAAGCAGACATTATTTACCATCAGATGTTTCTGTGCATGTTTTCGCAAAATGCTTTTAGATTTATAAGGGGATCGAAAATCAATAACGAAAATAAACAGTACTTGAGCGGTCATTTTTCTGAGTGAAAAGAAGTGGATTCCTATACCAAAATCCTGGGATTTCTGAAGTATCACGGGATTATGCCCCAAGATAATCAATATTACGGTCCCACCTAAATAATACTTTCTAATTAAAAACCCACTTCAGAATGTCGGTTACCATTTCATGACCTACGATATTTGAAAATTCCGGCTAACCCAATCACTGTTCTTTGACTTTCTGGCCGCTGTATTAAAACACAGGCGTTATAAGAATATTCGTTCCGATGTTAGTCCTTGAGTTTTGGTAACGTAATTGTATGAATGCGCTCACGCATTAAAATAATTTCACTTTCTTAGCGTATATTGGACGCGTTCAAATGCATTCAGTCAAAATTAAATCGGAGCAGGATCCGCTGTCACCTGAAAAGATCTCAGTTTGACAGTGCGATATATTGTTACTTATGGCGTCAAAGTTTCAAATGTGCATCATTCTTTTTACTTCATTCAGAGGCATCGTTTGATGGCAAACGCGCAATATTAGACGGGTTTTCAGTCCCGATAAAGCGGCTTTTAAAATGCCTAACACCTGAAACGGAACGGGTACGTTTCACGTTTGTGTTAAATGTGTCATCTCTGACCAGAAATCACACAAACCATTGCATTTTCCATGCTTGGCATTTGACGATTTTGTAAGAAAATTCCTTTTCAACTCCTTATGCGGATGATTTTTTGGCACGTCTGGTTTAATTGTGTGCATAATTAAAAAAAATGACAGCCGCCTAAATCAACGTTATGAAGCTTACCGTCTGTATTAGTTGCAATAATGTAGGTTTAGAACAGACATTTACTGGAGCCACCAACAACCTGTTCTGTTATTTGAGTAAATGTCTTCTAGCGAAATTGTGTGGGAGAGATTAAATAAAAACTGGAAAAGGATTCCGTTACTACTTTTATTGGAGAATGCTTGTGCTAATGATTGTCATTTCCTTATTATGTGTAGGGACATAACCTAAAGAAGCTCAAATAAGAAGCCTTTGTCATTGTATAACACGATTTAGCTCGATGTTCTCAGTCCTATTTGTGATTTGCTAAATTAGAACAAATGATATACTTGTGGTAAGGAAAGAATGTACAATACAAAGGGGGCTTCTTAGGGTCATCCGAATACTTATAGTCTTTAGTTAATATAAGCGATTTACTCAGTAACTTAGCGTTGAAGCAAAAGTGGAATGAGGTCCTGCTCACCAGAGCATGTGCACAATAATGCGAAATGGCCGTATTTTTGCATCCGGATAAAGCAAATTACTACCTTTATGCTAAGCTTTATGAGACTTCAGATGCGGCCTTGCAAAATATTTGCTTTCTCTTTTATTGGTGATAAACGTCTTGCCGTAAAAATTTTAAGTATTGCGAACGGGCGCACCTCTAGGCTAATTATACATACACCTGCAATCCCTGGGCGATACGAATAAATAAACCTTCCGTCTATATTTCAAAATTTTCATTCATCATCTCTATCATACTCTTTCAGTAAACATATCCCACAAAATATATGAGGCAGCTCGACAAATGATATACATAGATCTTTCTACCAAACTGTGCCATCAAAAATTCATATCCACTTTTATACCCGCTTAGATATTTGCCAATCTGCACGACTCCTTGGAGCATTTACGGTTGGCTAAGACAGTCCTAGCAATTGAAATGCTTGCACGTGCTTTTGTGAAGGGCAGTAACTCGAGCGACATCGGTGACAGCGGTCTTCCTGGAGTTCATGTTTCTGACAATGAGGCCTTCTTCATGTTCTTCTTGCAAGTAGGTTGGATTGTGATGTCATAGAAGAGCATGCAGTTAAGGTGTAATCCTTCAGTCCCCCCCCCAAATCTTTTGTAACAGGTTTTCATTTTTCTATTCTCAAAAACACGAATATATCAAACTTTTCTGGGTCAACAAATAAACAAACTTTGTATTAACATTTTAGGGCATTTCTCTTAACTGAAACAGCGTAGCCAGTACAAGTGCCCCGCCTGTCACTTATATCTATCAATATACACAACCGCTAGTAGACGACAAAACCAGCTGATGAGTTTAAAACACGTTTGGACGATCCGGAATAATATTTGCAAGTGAGAGAAAGGGACAACCTGCACCATTTCTGCTTCTGCTAGCCGAAAAATGATGATGATGATGATGATGATGATGATGATGATGATGATGATGATGATGATGATGATGATGATGATGATGATGATGATGATGATGATGATGATGATGATGATGATGATGATGATGATGATGATGATGATGATGATGATGATGATGATGATGATGATAAAGATGAGGAAACAAAACGATATACATATATATAGGGTATTATACCGTACTCCCGACCTAGATACTTGCTAAAAGCCCAGACACGTGTTTCGCCGATATTCTGCCGCTGCGTGACACAGCTGCGAGGGGTTCGGCTCTTCAGTGGGACCCTCAGCGTTCTTTAGCGGTTTCCGGTATATGAACTCCAGAGAATAATCAGGTGAATAATTTCAGAAATTAATCAGTGCAGAACTTGGAGTTAAATCTCCGGCACATGACTTTTTAGGGTCAAAACCGAAATTTCAATGAACATTTGCGTCGGGATTACGGTATAATACCTTTACCATATGAAATTCATACTAATCGTAGTACTACTTGTTTGCAGAATGGGCATTACGTGGTTATTCCACAGTAGTTGATTGTCGTCAGAATTACGCCACTGCTATATAGTACTGAGAAATGTTTTATCATGGCATAAACTGTGTTTAGGGCGAGTACTTTCAAGTAAATAAATATATTTTTGCTGTAATCCCTATTGCCGGATATAACTGTAGTGTTGACCAGCATTTCCCTTCTTTTATTTGCTTCATTTTCCTTTATATTTCTCACCTGCTGAAACAGTGGGAATGTCGAGAGGTCCCACTGGCCATTGAAATGCGTTAATCCACATTGGTTTTGGTTTGGACAGATTTCACGGAGCGTTTAAGCCCTGTCCAAGTGGATGCAATTTCGTTTTTACTGCCTAGCTAACAGTATCAGGGGAATTTCGTCCAGTGCCAATGTCATGATGATAAAGTTTTATAGGTTAATTTAAAGGAAACCAGCATGATATAAAAACTCACCCTTTCAGTATGTTCCGTAATTCATTTAAAGCGCGCAGTTTGGGTGCGCAGCCGTTTGAGATCTATGTTCTGTATAACTGTTGATTATTTGCTTGTCTTTTACTACTATTTAGATCTGCTTTAATTAAGTAGATTTCTTAAACCTACCAGCTAAGCTTCTGTTGGAATTTCCTCTCAGTGGACCATTAAAACTGCCATAAAGTGAATAGGAAATGCCCGTTGCATACACGAAATTAAACGTTGAAACGATACTATCTAAGACATCAAATTGAGGAAAGAATCAATCGATGCAAACCAGGCCAGCTAATTGTGTCAGCACGTTTACAACATTTGATTGTTGCAACCTATTTTGCGAGCGCTATTGTTATTATCAGTGACTTGCTTGATACTAATTCGCATTTCGGTCTACAAATAAAGCCTATGCATTAACTTCCTTAAAGGTAAAACAGGTGCTTATCTGCGTTCATGTAAGAATCTGACACAAGTATATTCTTATATCTTTTTGTCACAAAACTATCAAAAATGGAAAAGTGCGCAATCTCTTTCTTATTTATATACCTCGACTATTCAATCAAACACCGTGCCTGCTTTCAGTTGAAGCTCTCTACGTAATCCGAATTGTGGATTTTATTCAAACTTAGGAAGGCCTATAAATCAGACAAGAACTCTATTTATAAATAGTTCCCTAGGGGAAACTGTCTTTTGCGGGCAAGCCATTTGGACTTTGCATATATTATCTTTCTTAGATAGACAAACAAACAAATAAAACAAAAGCCTTTGCAAACATATTAAATGCAGCTGTCAAACATTTATTCGGCATCTTTTAATAAAAACCTGCTCGCTTTGGTGCTTGTTCTACGGTAGGTCCAATGTAAATACTATTGCAATCGGAATGTGGTAACACATGAGGAGGGTTAGTCCTTCAAGCTCATTCAAATGGATTCTTGAAACTTCGATTTTTTCTGTATATATTCTTGGATACACCAAGTGTGAACTTTATCACGCTGTTTCTTCTTTATAGGTCGTTCTCTTTTCTTTTAATCCTTGGAACTATTCTACAGCGTGGAAAGGTTTTAGAGAGAAATTTGGCAATTTATTGTTTGATTTTAATGGATTACTATGTACCAGGTGACAAATACTGGCCAATTAGTAACTTTACACTGCACAGTCATTTTGATAGGGAATTATGTGTCCTGTGTGATAAAAACTAATGGGCTGCCAGTTCTTTCACATTTGATTCGTGTTTAATTAAAAAAACGAGATGTCTGGCTTGTTTGTGCTTACTACATTTAAAAAGATGTCAGTCGTCGGATCTCCAATAGAGCAAAACCCACACTTACGCACCATTACCTTATTTTTGGTATTCTATGTTTGTTATGGATAAATATCCACTCAGGTTTCTACACGTAGGTGTTTGATATGAAAGGCAAGACGGGTGGGCTAAGTGCCAATGTACCTTTCAGCGGTTTAGTGAAAAAGGACCATAGCTTGAAAGTTCTGTCAAGTTTTTTAATCAAAAGCTTTGCACCGGTTCTGGTCATTTAGGACTAGTTAAAAAATTCGTTCAACAGCTACGTTCTTAAAAATGAAGATAAGATCAAAAATGCACTTGGTTTCCCTTTCAAAATATTCACCCACCATTATCCTTTCAAAATTGTAGTGAATTTTTTGACTGCAAAAAACTTGTTTCCAGTTGAAACGCTTAATGTTTGCGAATGAACTCGGCCATGGACATGCTGGGGAACCTGTGAAATAGGTAATAGATCTCAGAGTCCATATGAGCGGCAGTAAGACCTAGGCCATGCACTTGTAATTCAGTATTCAGGTTCTGAAGCGACAGGAAGCAGGCGAAAATCAGTCGAAAAATACCAAGTTGAAAGCTATGCACGCTCTTCTTAGAAGTGGCAGATACATTCTGCACAAAACGATTCTATGCATCTTAACTGCATCTAAAATCCTGACGTAAGCATCATCATCTACGGAGTTCGTCCCTTTATGTCATTTTATGGAGATCTTGGAATACTGATCTAAAATGACTGCTCAAGAAAAGGAAAGTTAGAAAAATAATACTGTAAAATGAATCTCTTGTTGTCCTGTGTCAGTATGACATCAAGATGCCTGAAAAGATCGTTCGAGAATGCCTTTAAAAGCGGAATTCTGATGGTTCTATTCAAAATAAAAATCTGCTTCATAACATGGTAATCATTTTAGCCTTTATTTGTTCCTATTGCATTTGACAGCAATTTCAATCATGCGGAAAGCTAATGACATAATAAGAAGAACTTGTAAGATGCGGTTATGCAGCCCCACCTGATGGACACAACACTGTTTGGGTTGGGGTTAGGGTTTGTGGTTGAGGACTAGAGTTAGGGGTTAGGGTTAGAGAATAGGGGTGGGATTAGGAGTTAGGACAACTGTTTCCCAACCACTCAAGGTACAACCGCCCATTCCTAATAGCTTTTCTTTTGCATGCACCTACTTGACCTCGTAGCCTGTGCGTTGCCCAGCCCCAACTGTAAAAAGCCCCATTACCACCGGTCCCGTATTACAGGTAGCTGGGGTTTGTTTACTTCAGCTGGGGCCACCTAACCATATCTGACCGGAGAACTTGTTAATATTTGTGATCCATTCACGATGTCTAAATGCAAATTTGACCTACCTTCCATTCCTAAAATGTTTGCTGTGGTTCGTCCCTCTGCCCACACAGCAGACACATATGCATATGTAAATATACGTTACAGACACAATGCACGAGTCCACAGTCCCTCGAGAGAATAGGCGACGCAACTCTCTTGACCCCGAAATGTCAACGAGCGCTCAAGGCTGCCACCTTATCGCCGACGTTCATGGGCCTGGTAGGCTGCAAGTCCCAACAGTTATTTACGGCCGGTGTTTCGCCGGACCAAATTTCCCCTGTTGCAGCCGCAAAATGTTTCTCCGACAGGTGAACTGGACCAGTATTCGTCACTTCTGATGAAGGTGCCTTTGACCGCGGTCCGCAATGTCAGACGACAAGATGCACAACTTTTCGTTATGATTCATCATCCTACCACCTTCCATAAACATGCTGGCCTCCACGCAAAAAGCATTTGCTATGCATGAATTGTGCCTCTTTTCACCAAAGCCAACCACAGTGGTTTCAACCGTCTGCCTACATTGATAATCTAGTTGAACTGAGTGAAAATATGTACTCTGAGAAGAGGATATGCATGAGCCCATTCAAACGTGTTGATATTTGGCTTCTACGTGTCGATCGCATGTATAACTGCCTAAAAAAATTTGTTATCTTAGAAAGACAACTGTATAGGTTGTTCTTTCTTTTATTATCAACCGTTGTTGCTCTCTCCTGTTCCTTCTGCTCCTGAATAGACCACCACCTTTCCGCTGTAATATGCACCGAAATTCAGAACCAGTTTGCGGTCGTCAAGGAATAAACCCGATATATGCGTTAATTGACGCATCTCTACCTGGCTTATCCTGACTGAAAATTTCTGACTTCTGCGTTTTGACTGACTAGAGATTTCCATACTAAGTCATCTGTCAATTGGACATTCTGTGTCTATTTATATATAAAAGTGATGACATAATTTTGAACTTCATTTTGCCAATGGACTGCAAGGTCGACTGAACAAATGAAAATGCAAAATTCATATGCAACCTAAAGAGGGTTTTTAGCAAAAACCGCCAACCAAAACCAGTCAGAAAACAAATGTACCGGGACGCCCTCCTCTGACACCTGAACGTCCTTCCGTCTCGTGGTCTGGCATCATCAATAATTACTTCTTTCGACTGCCATATTTGCTCGCTTACCAACCCGAGGACAGATCGCAAATCGAGAGCCGTCCGCTACTGCAGTCTTATCCAATATCCATATGCTTTGCATCGATCAAAATGCCAATTCCTCTTACGAAAACCACTAGAAAATCTTATGCGTAGTGTGCAGAATTTAACACGTTGCTAGCAGCCGTCATGAAATGTTGACCGAAATTCTAAAATGCGTTTTCGACTAGGAAGGATTACTTAGGTACGGTAACAACATTGATTATCATGCGGTATAATCCTATAATTTTTCGGACTCACTAGAATGTCTGTCTTGGAATTCAGTTCTTTCTGACCTCCTGTAGAAATTGCACTCGGTGGGAAATTACTACTTAATTGGCATGCATTTTTCACATTGATTTTTGATGGTCTCATAAATTCAAATATGTTTCATAAAAAACATGCATAAAAAATGTGCTTTCTTTTACTCGCTTGGTGAAGCATCAAGTTGTCTTTATTTTTTATACCTAAAGGAAGGGCATATTTAAGTTTTGAAAAAGTTTCTCAATGCCCGAATAATTTTGAGCCTGATCAGCCGTTGCATTAGCTTTTAGCGATTTCAGTCTACTTGGAGCTTGCTTTCGATGTAAGGAAAACCATATATTCCTCTATGCCTACAAAAAGATACCATGTAGATTTCATAAAATATTGCAATGGATTCGGACTATGTTCTACATTTCATGAAAAGCACCGGCAAACGGACATATGCGATGCTGTATGAATGGAAATTGCACGGTCTTTAAAATCTCATAATTAGAAACTTTTTCGAAAGCTAAATATACCCTTCCTTCAGGTATAAAATATTAAGACAACGTGATTCTTCACCAAGCGAGTAAAGGAAAGCATATTTCTGTGCATGTTTTCTATGAAATATATTTGAATTTATAAGACCATCAAAGATCAATGTGAAAAATGCGTGCCCATTACGAAGTCGTTTTTTTACCGAGTGCGATTTCTACAGGAGGTCAAAAACAACTGCATTTAAAAGCGGACATCTTGATGAGTCCGGAACATTATAGGATTATGCCGCATTTTAATCAATATTGTTACCATACCTAAGTAATCCTTCCTAGTAGAAAACGCGTTTCAGAATTTCTGTTAACATTTAATGAGATCGGTCACTCACTGTATGTATTTTCAGTAATCGAAAGCTTCTTCATTTGGTGCAAACGGTAGAACCTCCAGCGGTGACCTGCGTGAGACTTTCGTTTATCTCCTTCTTTTATTCTCAAAACCCACCGTGTTTCCAATGCAAAACAGGATGAAATCAATTGGTAATGGTTGCAGGCGCAGAGGCCAATAAATTTAACTGGCCGGTCTAGACGAGTCACACACAACATTGTCTCATCTGTAGACCTCAAAGAAGATGGTCTCGAATCTCAAATAAATGAACGTCCCATAAATACCATATTGAAAAACTGCATTTACAGTTTGACCCTCCTCTCCGAAGAAGTATAAAAAATATTGCTTCTGTTGACAATCCTTGTTACGCTAGTTTCATACGCTCCAAACTGCAATTAGGAATGCACCGAGTTGCCATGGGTGAGTGCATCTGGCCATCGTTCTCACTCGTTCCCCTCTTCCCCACCCCCTAAGCCCTAGTTACTAAACCTCAGTCCAGGCTTGTACTGAGAAGCCAAGGCATATGGTGAACAAGAAGATCCACAAAAATACCCAACTTCAAACAAAACTCGAAATAACCCAGGAAGCATACTTGTGCCAGAAAAATAGGCAATGATTCAAATTTGTTTAAAAATGACAACCTTTGGATGGAAAATATGTTCGGACATAGTAGAAGTAAGTAAATTTTCAGGAAAAAACCAAAAACTGCGATGCTAGGAACGAAGACTTTGGCTTGAATTCTAACGCATAACGTTCACGGATATGCTCAAAATGTGTAAATATTCAAGATATCAGCGTCAAATTATAGTTTGTAAGTCGCACGATATGCGCAAGCACTAGGATGGAAAAATGTTTATGAAATTGAAGAAGTTGGGTTGTGCTTTACTCGTTCACATATATAGAGTTTCACCCATAACAAGGATTTTTTTCTCATTGAGAAATTCTGTTTCACATGAACTAAATGGGGCTAAAGTTGAGCCCTGTCAAAGAAATGAGATAAGTTCTCATGAAAGTTCCAAACATCTCAACATAGCGTTAGCAGGACAAGAAGGGAATCTTGCTTAGTACCTAAGACGGAGCCTTACCCTTCAGCGTATCTACGTCACTCTAACGGCAGTTGCAAACTAATACGCCCTTATCTGCATTTGCTTACCCATTGTTACTGATGTTGTCTCTCGTCTAACTGCCGATAGGGTAGTTATTTGATTCAGTCATCCAACGTGCTTCAGAGTAAGATGGTTAATCAGCGTACTTCTGGACAAGGATAGACTATTCTAACGAGTATTCTGGCTAATAGCAGTCGTTTCTGGCAGAGGGCGAATGTATGCCTGGTCTTTTCGTCTTCTCAAACCGCAGTGA
>CACRXP010000326.1:352105-387310 GCA_902702965.1 Spirometra erinaceieuropaei | reverse complement strand
TGGACAAAGGGCGCCATAATAAGGAGTGCTGTGCACAGGACCTCTCAGTCCCTGAAGATGGGTAGACGAGTAAACTACCCGAAACGTCGGATCTCAAATAAACCCCTCCCGGTGAACGCCCACTCTTCTTTTGATATGCCACATGGGAATCGGATTTTCACTACTATTAAAGTCATTAATCCTTTTGCTTTTGGACAGTTTTGTTCTGCTTGTTTGCCTCCGGCAGCCTTTTAATTATTCAGACTCGATGATTTGCCCAACATCTCAACGGTCCCAAATTTCTCCGTGAGAATTGGAATAAAATACCGAAATATGATCTCTCGATATATGCAGCTGACAGTGTGGTAGAGGGTTGCATCGGCGTCTCGCATGGATTTACATTATTTTGCGCCTGGGAGTCGCCAGGGTGATATAGCAGCTATACTCTCGGCTAACAACACGTTTCTTAGAACAATATTGTTCTAATGTAGCCCCAGTTCCGATGTGAACTTTGGAGGTGAATACTCGGATTTTCCACAGAATAACGTAATTCTCGCACCCGCAGAACTATGAGAGCTAAGAATGTTTCCACTACACCGACAATGATAATAATGGTTTTAAACCCCAGGCGCAGGTTTACCGCCGTTTTAATGCGCCACGTGAAAAAACGGTTGGACGTTCTGTCCGTTCTTGTCTCCCGGCTTTTCCCGTGTTTCTGATATAACTCTTGCTAGCACGTGGCGGACATGACAGAGCCTGTTACCGCTGCCCTATTCGCGGTATGTCCAGTCTCAGACGAAATTGTAAATCATCCCCAAATAAACGGAGTTCTCTTTAACTGCCAGAACAAAGCTCAGAGCCAACTCGATGACCAGCAATCATATAAATTGTGTTGTATAATGGAAATGAAAAAAGTTGGGTACCCACACAAACGAGTCTGGCAAAACCCAGGGTCGAAGCAATAACCACACCCAGCGACTGGTTCTGTCAAAAATATTGACTGCACCACGACTTCTTTCTTCGGCCTGCCGAATGTAAACAAGGCGAACGTACAAATCAAACTCACCGTCTCCCTACGTGACACTCTTGCATATGGCTTAGCGAAACGGGCGTTTGGTTTTTTATGTTTTTGGCGGAAGACTCGACAACAACAGTAGTTTCTGCCAATCCATTCCTTGAACGCATAAAAAACTCGAAGTTAAGGTCAAATGAATCCATCGTGCCCTTTGATATCGTATTGCTTTTCGTCCTCATCCCTCAACAATAAGCAATGAATTGGATAAATCAACTTCTGGCCGAACGCGATAACGAGAGACAAGTCCCTGAAATCCAGATATTTGGTCAAACTTCCACGAGACTACCTTAAAACTTATTTCCCTTTTGGTGAACAAATTAACAAACATGTTAAAGGCATTCTAACGGACTTCCCTAACGGACTTGATCGTTGGACTGCTTCTTCAGCAGATAGAGCACTCAGTAATAATTAAGTATCAACCAAAGCTCTGAGCTGGATGACTACGCCTTCAGAACCTTTTCGGAGCCGACGGAAATCCAAGCCACGGAGATGACAACGGCCGATCCTTAAGCAGGAGATGTCGGCCGTTTTCTACCGACTTCAAAGCAGCCGCGGAAGGTGCAACTACGTTGTGGAAACCGGCCGACGGCTGCAAACGCGAATGCTCAAGCACAAGTTGGCCGTGCGAAGGTTGGACCCAAAGTCGGAGGTAGCAGCCCATGCCGCGCAAATGGGACACATCTTCAACTTTGACGCTGTTGAGATTGTGTGCCGGAGCGGTGATCATACAGCAAGGCAAATGCAAGAAGCCTGGATGTCTACCGACTGCTCTGTCAACCGCCACATCAATTTGCCTACCCCCCCCCCCCTTCTCAACGGCCGACAGTCACGGCGCGGGACAATCGGGGCCGTCAGTCATCTCCGCGGCCGACGGGGGCAATTCAGGTCACGGTGACATGCAGCCACACAGGCGGCATTGGCAGCATTGAATAAAGTGCGCCTTATAAGGGGAGCCGCGCGCATAACTTCCCAGTCTCTAAAGCTGGGTAGACAAATCAGCTACTCGAAACGTCGGACCTTCAATAAACCCCTCCCGGTGAACCCCTCTTCTTCTTTTGACTGGTTTCTTTTTGGAAATATCTATTTGGCAGTTTCAGTCAGGCAAGTTTTTGCCTCGGTGCCTCTCAGATGTCTACATGGGCGTCGGTGCAGTGGCCGGACCAGCCCGCTATTACCAAGTAGTAGGGCTGACAAATTTTCACTCTCCAACAATGGGCTTCTCGAAGTGAAATGGCTCTACAACCTGTGGTTTGTGAAATCGAAATTCAGGGTAGACAGAGTTAATGGGACATGAGAGTGGTCATGAGACTCAGCTATGGCAGCGGCAGAAATTCCTCCCTAAACCGAGTGACACCCGTTGAGGTTGTTAGCCCGGGCGCAAAGTGTGCGCGTTCGCCTGCGTTCTGTCCACCTGCATACAGCAGGCGGAGAGCAGAGGGGGCGACGTCGAGTAGCGCCAAGTCGCCGCCACGCATAGCCAAGCCACTCGCGACGCGAACATTCGATTGACAGTTGCCAGGCGGGCCGAAGGAGGCATAGGTAAGCGGCCTCTCTGGCGACCACGGGGGGCAGACTGCCACAGACATTAACCTGAATTCGAGGGTCAGGCAGCTAAACCGATCCTCCTGTGACTGCAGTTTCTTCTTAGAAATTTCCCAGGAGGCAAAAGTGCGCAAACGGTAGTAAGTACAAATACTTTTTCGCGAAAAGAATGCTCTGCTTTTTAGGAACCGGTATTCAATAATGACCTTCAGGGTGGATAGGGAACGAGTTTATGCATGCTACAATTAGTTTTTATTTTATGATCAACCGTTGTAACGTGGGCGTCCGTGCTGTCCGTTATGGCCGTTGCACACTTCTCTGGAAACAGTTAAAGAGAGAGCTGTTTGCATTCTTAACAAACTCCTGATCCCTGAAGCGCTTTGGGAGCCCCGAGCTAAACGTTTCCCAATTGAAAACCTGAGCACACGGTAAGGATTCGTGTCGTTGACAGTACTGAAATTGGCACGAATTTCTCACAGCATGAATGACGCTTTGATTAAGTGGGAAGCTAGATCGGTGGAACTTTCTACTTGAAAGTTAATCTCACAATTCACGGGTCGTGTCCTGAACCTAACAGCATCTGTTTTTGAAATAGTGGGTAATAAAATATGCAGCGCGATAAGATTAGTGAGGGAAAATATTGATTTTATTCAGTTAATGGATGTGTGCGTTAATCTACTTTCTCAGCGGGTGATATCCGTATGACTGCAGGACTGTATGAAATTGCTTAGGAGTTGGTTGTCAACAGCCCACGCAGGCGGTCTCATGGCGGCTAGTAATCGGTAACTGATAAGTTTTGCCGTCAAAGACAAGGACACCAGAGTGACCATTTCTGGTCTATTCCGACGTCATCATCCAGCGACACAGCAATCCTCGGCTGCATACATGTGATCCTAACCTCAGTTTATCACCGAAAAAAGCCCTCCTCGCTACAATAACATTCCATTCCCGACGCGCAGTCGGAATAAAGAAGCGCTCGTTTCTTTCAT
This sequence comes from Spirometra erinaceieuropaei, assembly GCA_902702965.1. Taxonomy (NCBI): domain Eukaryota; kingdom Metazoa; phylum Platyhelminthes; class Cestoda; order Diphyllobothriidea; family Diphyllobothriidae; genus Spirometra; species Spirometra erinaceieuropaei. Next base: position 383,725 of record CACRXP010000326.1, on the reverse strand, counting down.
GCGATTAAATACTTCCGCTCTCACTCGACATAGAACCGGTCCGTTAAGTCCATGCAATTCTTGCATTAATATCGGTATTTCCTCAAGATTTGTGTAGGCAGAATCAAGATAGATCTGCCCGTCGATACAGACGGCATCCTAAAATCGCACTCCCGATGATTCATCCCATTACTGAACTCTGCATATAATCATCTTTCTTCGGGAGTTGGAGGTGTAGCCAGTCTCTGCCAGATGCGTTGTGATTTGAGAGCTGCTTTAAAATCAGTGCTTTGCTCGCAGTCCATCATCCTTGCACGTTTTTACTCACTGACCTGCTCGTGGTTTTCTCACTTGACAGCCTGCTTTAAGGTATTTGCGACCTGAACACAAGCAAATATTCCCTTGTGATTTTTGGACTGTAAAAGGTAAGACCCGGGTAATATTCCCATAAAGATTGTTTGAATACAGTCAGCCGCACGTCGATAAAAACTGAGGTATTCAGCTTTCCGGCATATTACATGGAATAACCGCCTGGTGTTCCTTACAGTAAATGAACAGCAATAAAAGCAGCTATCGTTGGATTCAAACCCATACTTTTTTGGTCATTGGGCGTTAAGTCAGGCGCTTTACCACGGGGCAACGGACTCGTCGTCCCGTCGGGCGTGGCTTTAACTTCCTAACCTTCAAGGAAATGAGGAAAGGGAGCCACATCCTCCTTAAGGACGAAAGCTCCCCGTCAAATTGCACGCATGTTAAATGGAAAAGGGTTTGTCAGCATCCAGTGGAAACTAGCAGATTTTGCCCATGCACGGTCAGACGGGATATCGTTGTTAACTAGATTCATTCCTTCATTTTTAATAATAGTTTAGCTGGCTTAGGAAGTTCTCGCATCAGTGAACATCAAAGTTTTTAACGGTTAACTTTTATTTGAAGTTATCCACTTCGGATTTAAAATTGCATGCTTACGAAAACGTATTCTGCTTTCTTTCAAGTCGAATTGACAGTCAAATCTGTTCTCTCGAAATGTAGAAAACCATCCGACCAACATGTGGGCTTACTTCCAGCGCCTGCATCGTGGATGAAAACTTCCATTTTGAACACATACCGTTCGTGCCCCACAAAACCTATCATAGGTCCAGTCTGCGCTCTCCCTCTCTCGCGATAATCTGAGGTGTTTCTAATCCCATGCCAGTTACATAACCTCCCGTTTCAGAAACGTCGGCCGCATATTTTACTCTTGAGTCTAATGCAGCGCTTATGTTTGTCTAGAGGTCCGAAGGAAACATAGTAAGGCAAGGCAATAGAGTAGATGGACTAACTCATGAAATATCAGCCGAAATTTCGAAATGAGTTTTCGTTTCGAAAAGATTAATTAGGTAGTGTTGTAAAACGAATCATCCTGCAGCATTATGCTACAATATTCTAGTTACCTCAGGGTGCCGGCTTTCGGACGAACTTTCTGACTGGATGCAAGAACAATACTCCGCAAAACGACTTCTTAAGTATCATGAATTTTTCCGGTGGATTTTCGATACCCTTAAAAATTCAATTATATTTAATGAAAACATGCATAAAACTATTCATTCTTTTACTTATTCCGTAGAAAATTACGTTTTCTTCCAATTTTAGACTCGAAGGAAGGGTATAATTTGGTTTTCAAATAATTTTATGATTCCCCAATATTATTGAACTCGACCTGCTGTTATACTTGCATTCAGGGTTTCCAAACTACAAGCCGTATACTTTCCGCGTGCGGAAAAACACACATTTCTCTATGGAATTAAGAGGAGACCATATGGGGTTTATAAAATTTCGCGGGAAATTTGAGCCATGTTGTTAACTTTACAAGCCACATTGGTACATGCAAACATGACGTCTTGTGAACGGCTATTGCACGGTATTAAAAAAACCTCACAACATGAAATTTTTTTAAAACGAATTATACCCCTCTTTCGAATATAAACTTGGAAGTAAACGAAATTTGGCCATCTGTAGTGCGATTCCATATTGCCGTACCGACTGAAAACATTCGAGACAAGAGGACAGATTTTTCTAAAAGCTGTTTCTGTGTTAAGAACTGGCAGGTATATAGCGTCAGGGCTCGATTGCATAGTTTTCAGATCAAAGATTCTCCTTCTTCATTTTTTCATCACTTGCGTGGAACTCTCTGTCGTAAAATTCGACAGTCAACCAGCACATGTGGATGATTTTAGTCAAAAGGCAGAATTAGTGCTACATCCCTTCGGAATGCCCCGTTTATGGACTTTACTGACTCCTTCATTTATGACTACTCACAGAGCGAGCAAAAGGTAACCGAGGCTTCCGTTAGGGCTTACGTAATATCTATGTGCAACTGCATAGTTAGAAAGCAAGGAATAAAAGTAAACTCAACCCTGGCTGCACTCCGTTTATACAGACCAGGCATTCTCTGTGTGCTTGGGCGCACAGTTATCTGAGACGTATACTTTTACGAAATTGCCCCCAGTGAGGTATCAGTTGCACATGATTTTACTAAATCAGCCAAAGCTGACAAGGACTACCGACAAAAGATGAATTTGCTTCCCTTTCTCATGGTCGTTTATATCAGTAAGGCAACGCATTCTAAAAGCACCTGTGGAGCGATAAGTCTGCTAGAGTAGGCTCGGTGATATAGCAGGTGTCCACAACAGCGTCTCCATGTTGATTGCCAGCTTTGTTGATGCATATGTATATATGCATATGTATATGGCCCGGTGGTTAGAGGCGTGGACTTCTAAACCAACAGGTCGCGAGTTCGAGGCTCGGGTGTCCCACACTTCGGGCTTGGGTATGGCTGGCTGACGACGGCTAATAAGCCAGAAATGGCCATTCCAGTCTCCCTTGTCTTTGTCGGTAATATCATTCTGCCTATATATCATGCGCCGCTGTGCGGCTGCTGGTTGGGCTCGAGGGAGAGCCCTTAAGGCACAACGGAACGAGTGAGTTTCGTATAAACGATCGGTGAGCGCCCCCTACCAATGTAAAAGTATTTGTCAAAGTCACTAGCCGCTAGACCAGTATCGCTCATATCGCTGAGTAACCCCCAGACACCTTTGTCACGGAAATAATAGTTTTTAGTAGTGTCTTCAAGGCAGACCATTAGGCCCAATTTTACCAACCCACATGGGGATTTGTTTTTGCAAGAATTATTTAGAGACTCATACATTACGCTCTTGGTCCCGAGTCCATAAATTAATCAAGTCGGTTTATCACCGATCCCAGAGTCACTTTCTCCGCAAATAACTTGTCACTAGATGTACGCCGTTTCACTTCAATTAGTTTAACTTCAGAAACATACGAATATGATCTCCACAGGTTGTAATAAGAAACCCAGCAAATGCTATTAGTGTTCCTCGAGTTAATATCAGTGGGTGGCACCAGGGTTCCAAATTGAGAATCTAGAACCTGAAGCCAGGTCACTAGCCACCGAGTCAAGATGCGAATCAATGGTGAGATCTTCATCTTCCATCCAGCACTTCACAGCTCGAGAGTTCACACTCGTTACTTCTGATGTATGAGTGCTGAAATAGGGAAGCCGAGCTCTACGGCAAAAAATCATCCCGTAAGTCAGAATCTACTGTATGAAAAGCCCTTTAGCCATGAAGTTCGAGAACGATACTATGTGCGCTGCACTGAACGTCATATTTCCGGACTGCGAATTGCACTGTAGATGTGAAGGGATGCTTCGGCTGGGGCAGTCATTTTCTGTCTGACGTTTCTGACTGTTGGGTCCCTGAGAATCTTTCAAGGCTGATATGCCCAATATTGTTTGGCAGCCAGAGTTTGCCATTCTGTGCGTAGAGCTATTTTCTTATTTCTCCCGACTGATTGCACGGATAGGCACTTGCATTAGCATAGGATGCGCGCAATTGCACATGCGTTAATTAGCCATCCTTACTCACTTGCTTCCGTGAACACCGAACCGATACGGGCCCTCCTGATGACTGGTGTATCCAAAGCACGTACACCAAGGCCTCTGGGTCCATTTTATAACGAAAAACAGTTGGATGGGGTTAACCCGACAAGCCACTTAATCATTTGCGTCCGAGAGGTAAGTTTTCGAGACAAACCGTCTGTAGTGTTTTGGCCAGGGATTTTCATGACACAAATCGAAAATGTGGCGTCCTCCAGACGACATAACAACCGGACCACGGATCTGCGCATACTGCAGCCGATACTGCGGGTTCGTTCAGATAACCAATTGGCTAACAGGCTTGGACGGCCGACTGAGGTATGAGGGAAGAGTACGGCCGACACTGAAGGATATATCCTAACAACAAATCTGAGCTTATCTCACTGTAATAAAACCGACGCGTCTTAATCTATCACGACGCGCTAAGAATCATGGTTTGTAGGACTGCCAACTGACGGGGCCAACTCAACCCACACGGTGAATATAGTGGAGTGGATAAGGGACTGCGAGTCAGGCCACAATAGCTCCTTCCTAATGTGGAATTTATGGAAGTCTCACGCAAATGAGACCCGGGCCGCCCATACAGTAGCCTGATGCATGTAGTGGGGTAGGGGTTGTGTGTGGCGCGCACGGATGGGCTGCTTAGGACTGTCTGCACTGTGCCCGCACCAACCCCCGGTCGTTCTGACATTGTCTTGTCACTGGAGCAGAGTGAGTGAGGGGGGGGGGGAGAGTACGGCAGATGCGTAAGTTTGCCTTGCTCTAAACCAATTTAGAAGCAAGTCACCAGCACTGCACCAACGCCGTGGGGCAAGGTATGGACGTAGTTGCTCGTGGCGGCCGAATTATTACCGAAAGTTCGTTCAGTCGAGCCTGCAGTAACAAGGCAAATTACATTAGGACAGACTCTGGTAAGGCGTAAATAACTCAACCATGTTGTATTTCAGTCTTCAAATATTGGTGGTAGACAAAACTGAGAGGAAGATGGGGCTGGTCATAAGTCCCTTCCAACCAAATTCGCCTACATCGCATTCTGCCACAGGGTTTTCTTGTTTACTTATGACGATAGTTAGACACTATTGTGCTAAATCTGTAGAAATAACACATTTTTAAATGAACGAAATGCGCCCATTTAAAAATGGTGACTAGCCTATCTCATGAAATGTTGGTCGAAATTCTGAAGTGTTTTCCATAAGACTCACTTGGTTTGGGCTGCAATACTGATTTCAGTCACAAGAGGACGCCGACTTTTGAATGAGCTACTTTCCGACGGCCTTTAAAAGCTACACTCATTAAGAATTAATTACTCCATACGTATGAGTTTTTCCATTGATCTTTGATACCCTTATAACTTCAAGCATATTATACAAGAAATATACACAAAAATATCCTTTCTCTCACTCATTTGGTAGGAAACTGTTTCTTTACATTTTACACTTTAAGAAGGAGTATCCTTCGTCTTAAAAATCAGTTTATAGTTATGAACTTTTCAAGACCGTGAGATGAACATTCCCACTCCATCGTATGCGTCCATTTAAAAATGCTGCTCATGAAGTATACGCCATGGCCCACAGCCATTGCATAATTTGAGAAGCCAAGAAACTTTAGGAGGGCATTAATCGCCATAAAACATAAATTTTATTGACATCAATAAATTGCGCGGCGGTTCTTCAGCTGCCATCTGTCGCTACATGATACCAATGGCGGGCGAAGTCCCCAAACATCAACTACTTCAGAAGATAAATATAACGGCATAGCTGGCGTCCACCTCAAAAAAATCACGATAAGCGAACCTCCCATGCTTATGGATGTCAGGTTTACAGGGCATGGTTCGCAGTCCGCGCCAGGTATTTGGTATTTAACGGGATGACGCGAGGTTTGTCTGTCCTCGGTAGAATTCCCGCCCTTAAATTTATGTCATCGTCCAGTGATCCAAGTTGTCTTGTATACAATGCTAGCGATAGACATGCGGAAATAAGCATGAGGGGGATAGAGAGAATATCCGAGGTGGCAAGGTGTATATGGCTGACGTTAAAATCGGCTTCCTCCGAACCCGAAAATTAGAAGGATGAATGAAATCATCCTCGACCTCAGAATCAGCGCTAAACAGATACAGTCCCCAATGGCTAGTAGTAGTAGTAGTAGTAGTAGCAGCAGTAGTAGTAGTAGGATTAGTAGTAGTAGTAGTAATAGTAGTAGTAGCAGTAGTAGTAACAGCAGTAGTAGTAGCAGCAGCAGCAGTAGTAGGAGTAGTAGTAGTAGTAGCAGTAGGAGTAGTAGTAGCAGCAGCAGTAGTAGTAGGAGTAGTAGTAGTAGCAGTAGTAGTAACAGCAGTAGTAGCAGCAGCAGTAGTAGTAGTAGTAGTAGTAGTAGTAGTAGTAGTAGTAGTAGTAGCAGTAGTAGGAGTAGAAGTAGCAGCAGCAGTAGGAGTAGTAGTAGTAGTAGTAGTAGTAGTAGTAGTAGTAGTAGTAGTAGTAGTAGTAGTAGTAGTAGTAGTAGTAGTAGCAATAGTAGTAGTAGTAGTAGTAGTAGTAGTAGTAGTAGTAGTAGTAGTAGCAGTGGTAGTAGTAGCAGCAGTAGTAGTAATAGTAGTAGCCGCAGTAATAGTAGTGTTGCTCCTGACACTGGTACGTGACAAGTCCCAACATTTGTTTATTCTAACACAAAAAGTTAGATTAAGATAGGAAAGTAAACATCACATGAGGAATGGATTCAACTCTTGTCGAGCCTGCCTATCAACAGCTGGTTGCACATGGGAACGGTAGGGAGTGGAAAGCTGTAATGAGGTTTATTTAAGTAGACTAATTTCCCCCTCCACACGGTAGTTCATATAGTGTTTGCAAGAAATGCAAGCCGTATTTCCCCAGAAAGACCGGTAAATGCCCTCCAAAACTGCCTAAACTAGTGGCGTCGTCAGTTGCTTTGGAAACATAACAATTCATGCAAAAAAGCCTATTTCGGAGACGAAAGTCAGGAATCAAAGCCACTACAAACACCCTAACACTTTCGAAAAAACCCAATATCGAACGCGAGAAGTGATGTCCCGTAGGTCGTGAGGTAAGATTCTATATCACAGGAAACGTAGGAATGAAGTGTTAAACTAGGCGACTGACTTTTGAAGCATTATTGCGAATAAGCATATCAAACAGACCTGAGTTCGTACAAAACATGGAATGTTGCAAATAGAAGGGGCCGGAAAACAGCATTCACAGTAATTGTAAAAAGAAGAATAAGCCAACACCGAGCTCCGCGGGCATTGAATTACACATCCTCCGAGGGGGTGTGCTTGGAGGACTGGGTACTAATGAGTAGGGCTGCATTTCTACCGCTGACGACAGCAATCTCCATGCAGGAGGCGGCGAGTTCTAGGGCACATGCGTAGATCAGGCCCGGGGCAGGAACAAACGTGCCCAAGTCCACGGCTGGATTTTTCTACAAGAACATTATAGCAAGAGTCTGACAGTCAAAGCTTTTTAAATACAGACTTAGGGACCGTGCACATCCGGCAAACCGGCAAATTTGGGCTGTGGCGTTGTGTTAGAGTTAAGCGGAAGCATGCAGGAGTGTAGGGCGCGTCACGTCAGTCACTGCAACTGATCTCATCTACAGTGGATGTCGCGCAGGTATAAAAGCGGCGCGTGACAGGAGGGAGAAAGCAGCGAGGTCTAATCTAAGACAGAAACAGCACTTGGTGTCCTCACTGATAGATTCTTGAGCCTGTAGTCTATAACAACCCACTAAGATTTGCGGTTCCGGAGTCTGCTTCCTGATAAGATAACTCTGTCCGTCTCCGGACAGTGGAGCAAACCGTCCCTTCATATGGCCCTTGTGGCAGTTTCTTCTAACCCGTGATCTACGACCCCTATATTTAAAGTTTTGTTAATTTACGTGCAGGAGCAAACGTGTGCGTGTCACGCATAAACGTGGTCTCACTCATGTCGAGCACTGTGCCCATGCCCATCTCCAGTCGTGAACCTGTCTCACTGTTTAAACGTGGCCGGTGTGGAAAAACAGCCCAAAGCAGATGCTTCGCAAGCCTTCCTCGTCATTAACCAATTAACACTACCCCCTCGAGACAGTGGCGGTTCTCGTCACTTCCGATGGATGCGCTACCGTGCAGTATAACGATGACAGATGACACTCGTATGGCAGGAACTAGGGCATTTGAGGTCTACTTCATGTAGTCGCTTTTTCAAGCACGTGCCGCGTTCCTGGGGAATGCAATGACTTAGCCTGCATTTCTTCTGATCAAAACTTGTCAGGACAAACGAGTTTGGAAGAAGGTGTGACGCTGTGACAAAAAGTCCCTTTGCCTGACGTTTCGAGTTCTCATTAGAATCCATCATCAGAGACAGTCGCAGATTGGGGTGATAATGACCCAAGAAGCGCAATATTTAAAGGACGCAGTCGTCATGTCATCGCATACCTACTACAACATACAGCTCCGTATTCATCGCTGGGGGTCGTACTTGGTGCGATGATGGCTTGTTAGTCCGCACCCGAGCCGTTATTTGTCGCGACTGCAGCACCGTTGTTGATACTTGGCGTGATGTTGACACGACCATTTGGCTTGCTGTCAATGGAACTGTTGGCCACCAGCATCGCGCACCGCCTGGCTAATTACTCTGCCCAAACAAGGCCTCAGCATGGAATATAAAGGCGGGAGGCTATTGCAACTGTAGGCTAGAGAACAATGATTTAGGTAGTTCGTGGCTCACGAGATTGTCACCTCTTGCAAGAATTTCGGCCTCGTCAAACTTGAAGATGCGGCCGGGCGCCCTCACCACCTTTATCTGCAACTGTCTCTGACGATGAATTCGAGTGAGAAGCCGGAACTTCAGGCAAATAAACTCCCCGTTTTCAGCGGTCGCATCTCCCTTTTCGAAACTGGCTGCTGGAGTTCGTCTCTCCAATTCTATCAATTAACAGTTTTCCCAGTCAGTATATGTCCCCAGATCGCCAGATGGTTTCCAAAGTAAATGCTGCTGCATTCAATTATAGCTAGCCGCAAATAATGTACACCTTCTCAGCTCCAATCAAACCTTGGGCAGGCGTTTACCTGTGCCGGCACTGTTGCAGGGGGCAGGCGGCACTCTCCGGTATGTTGGCTAGTGCAGCCCGCAAATGGCAGTCTATTATCTTCTCCGTCTATTTTTAGAATTTTAATCGCGCATTTTGCAGTTGACGATGATTTTGTTGGAATACCCGTTTTTCGACCACCAGACAGGTCGATCTGCTTTCCCAGATACTTCACAATACAGCACAGAAACTTTTTGGAGCCACGAAAACAAACTTATTGCATCTCGGGGAACCAATGGGACATGTCCAGATGAATATTTGTGAGTCCTCTGAAAACGTGGGACCAGCTTCGTGTGAATCATTTTCATCGAATAGTGCTCGTTGAGAGAAGCAAACAGACATTGTTTCCAAAGAGGTCACACCTAACTTATTCTGGAATGTCCTTGTTAAAAAACGTCCCCAAAAGTCTCGTTCGCTTTACCTAGGGTTCCCTTCTAGTGCTTTCACTACAGTATTCACTCCGCCAAATTTCAGTAGATGTTATACATTTCCGGAATACAGTAACACCACGCGCGCATCACACTTCGCTTACTTGTTTTTGAATACGATTAACTCCCACGGGCGCCAGCAAACAAACTAATGTGATCTAGGCCAATCAGCGTCAGCCAAAATGAAACGTGCACTAATCGACGACGGTTATTTCCCAATTTATTTATTCTCTTCGTCAGTCGTGAAAGCTTAAACAGAGTAAAGGTAATTTTAGGACTTTGTTGTAATCATGTAACGTAGCAACGTCAATTTCAAGACAAATAACTCGAAAACATACTGGGAAAATATCCTCGTGGGTATTTAAATATTGAGTGATGAAAAAAATCTATAGGCCCACATACTTAGAGGATGGAGATACATTTTCATCAGAAATGTTACTTTAAAAGGCTAATTTGGCGTTGTGCAAAGACATATATAGTGTCGTTTGACAAATTAATATTAACCAAGCGGCGGCGCACAAACGGGACAGAAGGGGCTGCTTTTAAAAAAGCTAGCTGAAATCTTTACGCCTAAAAACTAAGGTGAGTGAAATTGACATTCAAAAAAGCCGGAACTGAAGCAGTAGCTAAGCAGTAAATTGTAAGCAGTGTGTATTCGACTAACAACTGTTTGTTTCCAACATACCTAATTGTGCAAGTCTGAAGTGGGTCATGATGAGCGGCCTCTAATAGCTCAACGTCCGACTGACCGTCTTGGCTGATTACAACACTGACGCATACACGTCCAGACAGTCACAGTCACGTGCCGAGTTGCACACGCACTGCGACACAAAACCCCTGAACTTGCTCTCACAAGTTCGAGACAGCGGTCGCTACCACTGTCACCCTCGACGGCCCTCTCTCTACCTTTTTCAGGCATAAATTTACACTGTCAACACACACGCCCTCGCCTCGTCAGCGATCGCTGCTGTCCGAGACGTCACTTGTGCTTCTGTACACAGAAAGTCCTTCCTTTGGGTGTATGATTAGTCACCTCCATTTTATGCCTCTTGCTTGCGATAATCGGCAAGTCAACGCATTGACGGGGGACGAAAAGGTTACAAACACAGTGTCTATGGCGGTGCGTTCAAAGCATGTAAACTTCAAGGAAGGCTGGCTAAAGGTCCACTTTAATTCACCAAGGTTAGCTGAAATTGCTCACATGAGAGGACTTTAGAGCTTTAACAACGCATAAGCTTGCTGTCGACAGTTTCCGAAGAATAAACTATTTTTTCGAAATGCTAATTAGGACGCGGCAGCAAAACCAGATCGCCAATTACCAACTTTTGATCGTCAAGTAAACATCGTGTTTGCCGAGTACGTTTACTAAATGCCAGCAGCACTCTAACCTCCCAAGCTTTGTGTCACTATTTTCTCCTATAGTACCATTGTGCTCACCTGCCATCACTGAAAAAGGAACTATGATAAAAAATCCTTTGTTGCAGCGTAAAATTACTCGACGGAAAGAATGGTGGCAAAAACTGCAGTTCGACCGTTAATCCCGGCGATGTCCACCGTGTGCCCAACAGCAGGCCGGGGGCAGAAACAGAGATTAATGCGTCAGTTAGTCTAGTGGTATAGACTTGCGCTGCGCATACTACACTCCCTCCTTCTCCCCAACATGGGCCCAGCGTCATGAGAGGACCGACGGCGGGAGAGGGCGAATATGGCTGGCACGGCCTAAACCTGCACCTAGGCGTACCACCACATCCCCTGACCCACAACGTACACTAGCACAAATTTTGTGTAACAAGAAAAACAAGGGACGGCTTGGATTCCCCAACTGGCGCGGCGTTCGCCTGCACCTGAGCGGGCCACCACATCCCAACATTGATATTTGTTATGGATGCGCATTCCGAAAAACGTCTGTCGGGTCTAGATCAAGTCTCCACGTTGGTCCAGCGTACCTGTAGCGTGGCTCGTTTTAGGAGCACAATAATTACCAAATAGGCATCAGTCTTGCCGTGGTCATGGTGCGTTTTCTGGGGCTTCGGTCAAAAAAACAGGGATAAAACAAGACTAGCCGTGTGGTCGGTAGGCTGAGTGGTTTGAAAAAAATCCTTCAATAGGTTTTCTACGAAACCACGTGCTCAAAAAGACCTGAAACTGCAGATTATTTAAATGCAACCAACCCAACAGCGACAAGTAGTTAAGACGTTGTCTCGTCTGCATTGCTGTGGATCGATCAAAATGAACATACAAAGACGAAGTACGAAATGCCGAAAACGGTGGTGCGACTAGGCAGCCGGTACATCGAGGGAAGTGTGCTGCAAGAAGTCGCTGAGGCTGTTTAGATCCACCAAGTTACTTTATTCTAACTACTAGCTCCAGTCGTCGGCTGAAAAAAAGGCCATATTGACTATTCATCTCCCTTTCAGCGAAAGGAAAATAGACAACGAACACCGCAGAAACCAACATATGCCAAGGCTTATGCTACCCAAATGGGCTGTGTGCGGACTTTGTACAAGAGCGAAGCGGAAGACAAAGTGGCTAACTTTACATATATTCTATTCAATTTTGCACCCAACTGTTGGATAACTTGCCTCGTGACGGTGACACACAGGCGCGACTGACGTCACAACTACTTACTGTGGCGTGAGGTGTCAATGGCACTTCCAATGTTAGTACAGTAAGCACACGGTTCCCGAGATCGTGTCCCATTCTCAGCCAGCAGACTACAGGAAATCACCAAGATTGCACAGAGGAGAAGGGCAGGGCCATTTGGAAAAACTTAGATCGAATTGCAACTCCGCGTACTCATGGGCCCATTTTGCGAACTACACTATGTATGTGTTACGTTAAGCAAACACAGTTAAGATGGCTGAATCGGTGTAGCAGTCAAGCATGTGCTAAAGAAGGCCGAAAGTTCGTATCCGACTTGAGGTCGGTGTTTTCTGGCCGAGTGCACTTTTTTGATTTCCCATTGGCGGTTGTCAAATGGAATCCAAACCTTATCAATGGGGTATGTAATCAATGGCCGAGAAACCGAAATCGAGGACAGCTGTAAAAGTCGGTGTTTGGTTTTAAAGCCCCACTCAACTACCTCAACCCTCATTTCGCATCTCCAGTGGGCGCAAATGACAGATGGGAAACGGATGCCTTCATTTAAAAGGGGTCAGAAAAAAACTGAACTGAAGAAATGCGAGGTGCGATAATAAAGGCCTTACCAGGGGCGCGTATTTTGGGTAGGCAAGCCAACGTGTGCAGTTCAGTAGCTGGCTCTTTCCGAAGTAAGTTCGGGAAAGTTGTTCTGCAGGATTGTCCATCCTCTCAGGCACCGTAAACGTTGCCCAAATGGTGTCATCTGTGGACGTCTTCTTTTCCGGTTTTACACAGCCCATAGACTGGAAGAGCGTCTCATGGTCCTCTAGGGCGGATTTGGCTAAAAGTATGTCCATACCCTCCACGTCTTTGTTCGGGATGTCTGAAGAGAGAGACGCGCAAGACAATGTCATGCTTAGATGCGAGTCTGGCATAGAGACAGAAAGAGTCAAACCACCACTCACAAGGACACACCTGATTGAGACAGACTGCCGAGATGTGGAATAGATTAATTGAATGACTATGAAGGTCAATTCGGAGCAAAAACATTATGAAAGAAGCGCGTTGAGTGTCCATCATACCTTGCGCGAAATGAAAAGTATCTTCTCCTTCCTAGCAGGATCATGGAAATCCTCGTGAAAGATCTTCATCACTCAACTTCACACTATTTGTTAACTAGTCCTATGCATGAAAGTCTGGTGGGTGCGTATGAGGGGCCAGGTCGTGTGTGTGGCAAGCTCAGACGGACTATTTTTAGTTCTGTCAGTTACCTCTCCCAATCTCAGCACCAGGTGGCTGGCCGCTTCGGACAATCCACTGGTGCATGGGAAAAGGAAGAGAGAATGATGTTCAATGCCAGCGCATTTTCCTCGCTATGAACAATCTGACGCGCTTGAGACTATTACGGTGCGCTAAAAGCTGCTAATTGGAAGGTTGGCAACTAACGATCTAAATCAGACCACGCGGCCAGTCCAGCGTGTGTTTATGTGGAGTGCCCAACTAGTGGACTGAAAGTCAAACCGAGATAGCTCCTTCTTAATGTGGCCTCTGTGGCACTCTCACACATGTGAGATCCGACCTGCCCAGCTCCTCTGTGTGAAATCTTGTTGGGTGTTGACGACCAGACCGTGCATTTTTCACGCGCAGACAAGCTCTCGAGTTATGTCAACCGCTACGCACAATCCCCACACCAGACAACTGACCAGCACGGACAGTGGACAATCTGACGCGCTCGAGACTATCACGATACAATAAAAGCCGTGGCTGGAAAGACTGCCAACCAACGGGATGACTCGGTCCTCCTCTCAGCACGTTGTCAGACAGCAATGGCTCATCCTTAAATTGCTCATTATGGCACGCCCACTCACCTGGGATCTGATCCCCTCTCACATAGATTTCTTGTTGTGTAAAACCCTGGTCCTTTTGCATAGACGAGGGAGTGTATTAGTATACTATAGGGTAAAGCGATACCATACTAACAGCACAGGTACTTGCCAGAAGTCCATACACACGTGTTTCCCCATATTCTGTCGCTGCACGACACAGTTGCGAGGGGTTAGGCTCATCAGTTCTGAAACGCCCTTGATGTATGGCAGAGAATGCCATAGCGATCGAGCGCATTGCTGCGGAGCTAGGTGTTGGAAATGCACAACGCCCAAAGGCACCATGCGCAATAGGGTCATGAAAATCAAAGCCCGGTTAAAGCATGACGAGCAATATGGAGTAGTGTATCGCATTCCGTGTCAAAATTGTCCTTGTAACTACACAGGACAGACTGGGCTCATGCCCGGATCGCGCGTACACAAACATAAGTTGGCCGTGCGACGACGCGACGCATTACCACAAATGGCCGCCAACACCTACGAAATGGGTCATGAGTTTAACTTCGCAGCCACTAAAATAGTTGCCCACGCCGGAAACAAAACAGGCCGAGAATTGATTGAAGCCTGGGCCTCGGATGAGAACTCGGTCAATCGATTTATCGATCTGGCGCCGGCGTACAGAGCCCTGCGTAGCCACCTCCAGTCTTGCGTCGTCGGTCGATGATTGGCCTACATGTCTTATAACTGTCGCTTGTTCTGGTGCTGCTACTATCTCTGACATGGACTCCTGTACGGGTCTGAAAGCTCAGGACAATAAACAAAGTGTTCCGGCGCCCGACTCTTCTTCTTCTTCACTTACGCATACACCTGGAACTCGAAATTTCGCTTTCATTACCCATCTGCTTTCTTGTAGATACTGTAATTTAGAATTTGTTTCTTTTTAATTTCCTCAAAGATTAAAAAAATCGGTATGAGCCTATAGACCTAGAATATACTGATATACTCCAAGTTCGCAGTTAATTTCTGAGGAAATCAAAAAACGACGAAATTTAGTAGTGTGCCTGCTCCCCATCAACTCGGCGGTCTTCTTTACTTTATCATGACACAGGGCTCAGATAGGAGGGAAGAGTGCGGCAGGTGTTGCGCAAGTCTTTTAGTATTATAAATTCACGCGAAAGTCACTGCCCCTGCGTTCACGCTGCTGTGGTGCATACGGAGGACGTCGTCCAAATAGACGGTCGAACTGACGTTTGCCAACTTTATTTCTTACATGGGGAAAATTATAAATACAGCTTGCGAACATGTCTCCAACAGTAAGCACGTGCACCAGAAAACCCACACTCCTGACCAACATAAAGTTCCCTATGTGCATACTTTGATTCTAAACTTTTCAGGGTATCCACGCTGGCCAAGTATTTATCTGTGGCCGACTGATCAATTATGAATGAACACGGAATCTCAGATGTCAGGCTGTTAGAGCATGTACATCATTTAACGACCGCAAGCGCACCGCTTGAACCACATTTTTCCATGACTGTACTCCACCCTTGCTACTATCAGTGGGACAGGACTGGCCGCTGCGCCTGGTTGAGTTCAGAAGTTAACGGCATAGACGGGGTAGATGAATCCCGATCCAAACACCGAAAGTTAACTTCAGATTATGCTGATACCAGTAGCTGTGACAGGAACAGCTTTTTGAGCACGACGACTAGTCGCCTCACACTGCAGTCAGCTGACAGCAGAATTTCGCGCGCCGTTGAGGCCGGTTGACACGGCAGTCCAGCAGACCAAAGACTAAAGAGCTAGTTACAGTCAGTCTTGAAATGTTAGCTGACATTCCGAAATGCGTTCTTGAAAAGGAAGAAATAATTAGGTAGGAGTGTAATATCAATTATTACACGGCGCAAGCCCATTATATTTCGGATTCACCGGAATATTGAGTTTTGAATGCATTTCTTTTTGATCTCCTGTAAAAACCTCGCTCGGTAAGAAATGGCTACATAAGTAGGATACATTTTTCTCACTGAATTCGGATGTCCATACAAATTCAAATGTACTTTTTCGAAAAAAAATGCACGGAAGCATGTTTTTCAATCCGTTTTGTGGCAAATCACGTCTTCTTTACATCTTATACTCGAGGAAAGGGTATATTTAGGCTTTGAAAAGGTGTGGCGACTAGCCATACTAACTGGTCTGGCGTCATTGTTCCAGACCTCGCTGCCTCAAGGTCATTCACCCCTTGCAGCGAGCCGTCCCAGACGAGCTGAACTGAAGTCACGCGACCAACAGCTCGGGCATACCTGCGTCCGCGCAGTCGCAGCTGCCCATGCGGCCTCTTGGACGCGCCACCCCCTGCAACCAGCAAAACAAGCCACTGGGACACCACCCCTCGGTAAGTGCAACACACGCTGACTGGACACCACTTGAGTTTGGCCCGCGAGCCTACAAAAGCGGCTGCCACCATTATCTCAGGGACTCTCAGGCCTGACTGGACGCAGTCAACATCGGCCCTGGCTTCGCCAGCGGCCACTGCCGCCTGAGAGGACATCTCCGGGTTCTGTGCACAATAAACCCCACATTCTGGAGCCTTCCGTTCTCTCCTCAACTTGGGATTTGACCCGACGAAGGTAGTGCACAGAGTGCACACACATTGCAACAACAAAGGTTTTCTAATTCCCGAATAATTTTAACCAGACCAGCCCGTTGCTTTAGCGTTTAGCGATTTCAGTCCACAAGATGTATACTTTCGGCGTAGTGGGAATCATATATTCCTTTATGCCTTTAAGAATATACCATGTAGAGTTCACAAGTTTTGCGATCGATGCGGACTATGTTATAAACTCTATGAGGGGCATTAATAAACGGACAGAACGACGCTGTACGAATTGACATTGTACGGTTCTAAAATATCTCATGAGCAAAAACCTTTTTTAAAACCTATAGTTTTCATTTCTTTGAATATAAAGTGCGATGAAGACGTGATTTACTGCCGAATGAGCTAAAGAAGGCATATTTTTGCATGTTTTCTATATAATATATTTGAATTTGGAAGGCCATCGATGATCAACGCGAAAATGCATACTACTTAAGTATTCATTATACGGAGTGCAGCTTTTACATCCAAAAGCCAGCATTCTTGTGAGTCCGAAATAGTAGAGGATTATGTCGCACGATAATCAATATTACAACCCCGCCCAAGTAATCCTTCTTAATCGTAAACACATTTAAATGAGATCGGTCACTCACTGCATGCCCTACAAGGCGGATTTCACAACGGACAACCGCGTCTTCAATTTCCTACCTTGGCGCACTTTACGGCCAGGGCCGGATGCTGGCGAGATGATATTCCAGATGAGTTTGTTCGGCGCAGTAAGGGCACAGTTGGTCGGTTGTGTTCTTGACCGACTGAATCGGTGTTTTAAGGGGATACGATCAAAGAGACGATTTCGGGAAAGTGGACACAAGAACCGTTAATTGAATACTTTCAGTCAACAGATATGGTATTGCAAGGGCCAAGTCTCACATTTTAACGGAATTATCCTGACAAAAACCTTGTAGTTTCGCAGCTTGATCTTCGAATTGATTTCATGCCGATTTCCAGGGGTATCGACAGAGTCGAATGAAGACCGCACGCCTAGTGTGGGCGTTGCCAGGGAGGGAAATATCGCAGATCTGTTTCACCCATTGATGCGACGGAGGGAATGGCGAGTGAATCCCCGCCCAGAGAGTGGGTCAGAACAAAAAATGAAGTGTTCCAGCTAGCTTTCGACAGCCGTTGAAGGTCAGACGCTACGTGAGAAAAATTGAAGAGGGTCTCATAATTGACCAAAAATACGCCCCCTTCTACACTTCATGCTGGCAGTGTCGCGTGGGAACCGTACCTAGTTGTTTACCTAGTCTAGTCGACCTCCAAATTATACTATTTAACACGTCTAGTATGGTCTAAGACGCAAGATTCCTAACAGGAAACCGGACTTGCCGAGTTTATTGACTTATGAACACTCCTAAATAGGTGATGGCTAAAAACAAACCGTCGGCGCTTTCTGGTGTACTTTTGAAGAAAAGTTCATAATAAGAAAAGTAAATTAGGAGGTTGCAAGTTGACCTAGGGCATTCGCAGTATCTGAACAGGCCAATAAGAAGCATATTAAGATAAACACTTTTTTCTGCATGATTTTTTACGAGGTTCACTATGAAACTTGGAGGCCAACGCTTCATCAATAAGGAGATCAGGCTGGCAAATTGAGAGGGACAAAAATGGAAACCCGAAGAGATAGTCTTTCTATGAAAATTCCACATAATTCCGTGTAATTTCTGTAGCGGATGCGTTGTTTTCTCGAAAGGTAAATTTCTTCGAAAAATATACTGAGCATTGTGTGATCAACCAGAGCAATCCACAAATTAAGAGGGTAGTGCGTAATAAATCCGAACAATGTTGGGTATACACATCACAGGCTTGTAGTGCGTGGGAAATGTCACTGTGCTGCATCGCTCGTATGTACAAACGTCAAACCTAATTATCTAACCACGAAAAACAAACAGAGCAATGATCGTCATCTCATGTGTGCACAGAACCTTACAGAACCGCCTCCTGTATCTAACAGCTGGGTGCAACAAGAAAGGTCGAGATACAATACATCTTGTCAGTCGAGCTTGAGTACTTGTGCATGACAAAGTTGATGCGTTATAAAAGCCTCTTTCGGCGCATTAGACAGCAGACTCTGTCCGTCCTCTTGAAGGTTGATCGAAATCAGGCTGGCAGCCCTGACTTCTCTGGGGTCTCGAAAGATGGCATTTGACATCGGGTCAGCTAAATGACTGTGGCGCAAATAAAAATCTCCATATTAACAAAAAGGATAGAGGCAATGGAAGAGACGAAGGTCAGTGCTGACATTGCCGTTCTTTCGCTGACGGAGGCAAGTAATCAGTCGCCTTAGACGGGTCGAGCAGTGAAACTAGCATAGGGCTTTTGGGCGACGACGTTTTCCTTAAACCACTGATCTCAGACGTTAACAGAAATTTCGCCTTAGTCAAGAAGTGGTGGAGCAATTAAATCAGATACTGTCATAGCGAGATTCATAGTCTCAACTATGATGCTGTTCTACGGTCTCTCAGAAGCACACGCCCTGTTCTTTCAGCCCCAACCGATCATCCTAATCCCAGCCTCACCCACGTACTAAGTTTGTAAACGCAGTCTGTTCAAGAAACTGTGATTTCCGACTTCGGGCTGGTGGAAAAGGGCTCGCCCAACCGAGGACCTTAATCAGGCGAAGAGCCCTAAAACTGGGCCAGTGTTGGCCGACGAAATTCTCTTTGCCACGCCACAGGTCAAATTCTTGGGGGTTGCACTTAAAAGGTTGTGATGAAGACTGCCAGCCTAGAACTGGAGATCTGATTAACCCCTTGAAGAACTGTTTAGAGTCTGTTTCGCAGTGCACACGAATCAAAAACAAGTGATGAGATTTACCAAGGCACGCGAGTTTATTTTCGATCTAATGGCCGACACTGTCTTTCCAAGTCCTGATGAAGAGGAATATAGTTTATGCAAACGAAAATCGTTAGCATGATATTTTGGTAATACTGTCATCAGCGAGCAGTACAGAACGAAAAAGAAGCAATCAGACTGATTTCCCTACTTAAACTTGGTAGTCGACTTAGAACAATGAATTTCGCAAAAAGTGACTAACACATTACAGATTCTAGACATCCAAAACAATCGCCTGGTGTAAAGGAAAGGGGTTTGCATATGCACAAATAGAAACTGCAGGACACCAGTAGTTAAGAGGACAGAGTTCAGCCGTCTACGGTCACTGTTTAAAATCAGCTCCTAAGGGACATTCGTCAAGAGGAACAAGCGCCCCAAAAACATAAGTGAGCAAGTCAACAGGCCCAAGTCATGGTAGTGTCCACTACGCGACTTAGTATCCCCACCTGACTGAAGGTCGGACGGTCAAGTAAAGTGTGGAAATTTCCGCCTCGGCAATTATCTCACTCGAGAATGAGGTCCAGCAAAACAGAGATAGGCGACTCAGATAGGATGATGGTTGGCTCAAAGTAGGCAAGGATCATATACGCGTCAGAGGCGGTGATGTTTTAATTTGCCTTGCTTAATTTCCGAGGAAATTAATGCGCGAACTTGGAGTAACTCTTTCGAAACAGGCCTTTTCAGGCACGGTCCGAAATTTGATGTGAATATTTGAGCTGAAATCCATCAGCTACTGCGGAATAACCGCTTAATATTCACAAACGGCTGATGGATTTCAGCTCAAATATTCACATCAAATTTCGGACCGTGCCTGAAAAGGCCTGTTTCGAAAGAGTTACTCCAAGTTCGCGCATTAATTTCCTCGGAAATTAAGCAAGGCAAGTTGAAACTGGAGTTCATATACCAGAAAGCACACGGGGAAAGCTGGGGGACCCACTGACGAGCCGAACCCCTCGCAGCTGCGTCAGGCAGCGGCACAAGATCGGCGAAACACGCGTGTCTGGGCTTTTAGCTAATACCTGTGTTGTTAGTACGGTAAATTATTGCACAATGTTTTAATTTGCCTGATGTGCGTGGGACAGGTCGGTCTCTACAAATGGACAGCTGGATATGCGACGGAAAATTGGATATAAATCAAGCTCATTACAGTGAAGGCTCTCTTTTTTCCAGAAAACGATTACTGCCCTAGAGCACATTCTCATGACGTGCAAACTAGTCTTATAAATTAGATGAGCAGAAAAAGGATAAAAAAGATATGGACACCGTCAAATCAGGTTAGGCACCTTTGAAGTCAACACAGTACACCAGAAATCGCGCCAGAACTGACGAACCGTACCGGATTAAAATGGTCATTTCCGGCTTACCCGCCGTTACCAGTCGGCAACATGTTAACCACGGACGAACATTTGATATATGAAACTGAGTCGACTGGTCATCTGGAATTTTTTATGAAGACTTCCCACCACTTGGGTTAAAGGCACATGAACTATTAGCTGCCTTCTGCAATCACGATAGATCATCAAACGCTATACTAGTGTGATTTTGCGATCAAACGAACGGAGATCTGTTGTTCAATTGGTACAGTACTTGAAGGACTAAACCGGTTTCGCATTAACGGTTTCGGTAAGGCCATAGCTGGTGACGGCAAATAAGCCAAAAATTGCCGTTTAAGTCCACCTCGTCTTCGTCGGCAATACTGTTTATTTGCATCAGACCGGTTTCAGTGTCGTTCGCTAGTGTAGTATAGTGCTAGGGCCTCTTCGGTCACATGCGTATTCACGAGAGCGGAATGGACCGCAGTCTCGACGCACCTAGCACCTCCCGCGCATCCACAATGCCTGGCTCAACCCACACCCCGCCGCACAGCACGTCCATCACCACAAGCTCCCCCACACTCAGCACATTTTTAACCCCCAGCGCACACCGCATCGTCCAGCCTGTCCACCATCAACAGCTCCGCCACTGCCACCATCTCCGAAACCGACACTGACACCGCCGAATCGAATCAAAAGCATATTTCAGAATTTCGGTTAACATTTCATGAGACAGCACATCTACTGTACTTGCTGAACTCTCACTCAACAAACCGTTTCCTTGTACTTTGAGCCACGTCCCTCTCAGACCTGACTTGGATAACTATTGCACTAATTTATCGGAACGATCTTAAAAACTGAGCAAATTCGCACCTTATCTGTTTATTTTCTTCGACACGGCTCAAATAGGCAGTTGATCCACTCATCGTTATCCTTATTAACCAGAGTTCGCTGCGTTTGCACGTTTTCTGGACTGAGCCGCGGATGTGGTGCGTTTGTAAGGTGCATAAATACCCACTTTTATTCCAGTCGATTCAAACTATGAAGTAAAAACGCTAATTTTGGACTTCAGTGCATAATCACGCATCTAGCATGTTAATTTCATAAAGGCAGTGAATGGGTTTTGCAAGCACCGCAAAAAAGTGTGAAAAAATGACAGTCCCAAAATCAAAATGACAGTGAGGACTGATAAAAAGCCTTTGTGATTTTCATTCATCCTCCTAACTGTCAGTGCATAAAGGTTACGCTACCATTTCTTGACGTATGCAGTTTCGGATTTCTAAACTGCGCAAGCTACGTTATTTCCGGTCCTGCCTTCTACGGAATTATTGTTTCATATATGGACGAGGAAGCATGCCTCGCACAGCTATAATGCAGTTTAAGAATGAACGGTGTGACAACCACTGCGTTATCGTAATGTGGCTTGTCCGCTCGGCTGTGAACAGAGAACTAATATCCTGTTGAAAAAATGTTGGCCTCTGGGCGCGTATGTGCAACTGCTACAGTCGGCTGATCACCGGTCGTACTCATAGAAAATATGGCAGCCGAAAGCAAAGGTTTGTTCATGTCACTGGAACTGGAGCCACCGCTAAACCCCACCAACTCAGTAATGTCTGGCCTACGCAAGAGCGTGCAGAAAAAATCCCGAACCTTCCTGCAGCTGATAGGTGTAACATGGCCAGTCATCACTATCCTCAAGTTTTCGCTCAATGTGAAACGGTGCAAGTTAGTCATCAGTAGAACAGGAAGACACCAAAAAGTGCGGTTAATATATTCTGACTCGAGAAATTAGGGCACGACCCCCTTCAATGTCAGGTGGACTGCGCATGAAACGGGTTGCGTGAGAAGTTATTCATCTCATTCAAAAAACAAGGGAGATTTCGGACGGCCACATTGGACAGGTTTGCTACCGCCGCGAGTCAGCCGTACCTAAAATATCATGTCGGACGAAAGGCCCAGGGTTCGCACTGGACTTCGACCGGTTATTGAGCCAGGGGCTGCACCATTTAAACCGACTGCTAAGCTCACGGCCTGTCGACAGCGATCGCATTGCGGCCTGACAATGTACACAGAAAGAAGCTGCACTTGACGGACAGTTAGGTTTTGCGTATGCGCTTACTTATTTTTACTGATCGGCAATGAATGTCCTCTGAATGAAATGTTGGCACATGAGTTTAACCTAGTCCGGGCAGAAAATGAGATTTGCAACACCTGGCAATAGTAACGGCATCACCGTCCGGCGCACAGTTGTCTTATTAGCCAGCATACCAACAGTTGGAGCTTCAGTATTAGCCTGTTGGGAGGTTGGTATATAAAGACGGAACTCCATGTAGACCTAAATCGCGCTGCAAGCACCGCTTTTTGCCGAAAGTGAAGGGGAAACAGCAAAGCCAGATCAGCAATACTCTCGTGCGTTTCCGTGAGGTTGCTGTTCACTTGGAACCAAAACGGAGGTTGACTGGTTAACTGTCACGAAATTTACTAGGTTGGTAAACTGTGTTCCCCTAAAGAGCTTATTTGCCTTAGAAAATGATAAAGGCGACCGAGGGGCTCCGAAAAGTGGAAAGGGTTGTTTAGAGTGTTAGAATTGTCTTGTAGTACCTGCCGGAAGGCCCAACTTTGTGTAGTCCAGATGGCCCGCATGAATACACTTGTGCATTATGCGGTACATCGGTTGCGATGGAAGGAGACCCTGCGGAGCCGATATGTTTGCCTCCTGATGCATTGGGCAGGCCAGTACAACAAAGTCGAATTCGGCTGACCTTAACTTATTGTCGTCGTTCGAGCAGTACTCCAGGCAATACCTGACACGAAAATAGGAAGCGAGAAGTTCCATTTTTACAAGTGTGAAATACAAAAACCGCGGAGGGCATTTTTATAGCGGCTGAAATAAGTTCATGATGAGAGATGCGAAATCATGCGTCCTCTCTAAGACAAGCGGATTCTGAAATCAAGTAAGCGTGAAATATGAAAGAAGACCAGGGAAGCCTGGATAGCTGTCTAATTACTGTGAGTCGTGCAGAAGATACACATCTCAAAACCGTTTTATTTGGAAGTGACAAAGTACAGTGAATGACGTATTTCATGAAATGCCAACTAAAATTCTGACATATGATTTCGGTTGAAAAGAATTACCAAGGTGGGATTGCACACTAACTATAGTGCAGCATAATCCAAAAATGTTTCGATCACGCAAGATGCCAGCTTAAAAATGCGCGTCTTGCCGTTCTCCTGCACAAATTGCACCCGCCGGTAATGATTACTTAATCAGCGCCAATTTGGTCTTCGCTTTTCAATGCCCTTATAAATCCAAACATATTTTATAATAAGTATGCTCGAAAGTATACTTCCCCGCATGCATGTTGTAGTAAATTACGCCTTCCTTAGATTCTTACTTCAAAAAGCGTAGCCTTCATTTTAAAAAAGTTAAAAATTCTGAGATGTTCAAGCCCGTAAAATGTCCAGTCAAATAGCATCGTCTCGGTCCGTACATAAATGGTGATCATGAAATAAGCAATATGGTCCACACCCATTGCAAAATTTTGGGATTCGCATGCGGTATCTTCTAAACAGCGAATGCATTACTTCTTCTTGCCCGGGAAGTTCCGATGTTTAAGGATAAAGCAGTCGCAAAGCCGGCTCAAAATTACCCGAGAATCGAAAATCTTTTTAACCGAGGGGGTACCTTTTCTTCAGTTAACACCTCATGAGAATGTCGACCTCTGTGAATAACAATATGTTAAAACAAGCCTCTAAACTGTTTCCCAAGTCCATAATCTGAATCAGTACTGCAGAAACTGGCAGATCCAGCCTCCTAGGAACTGTCCATGGGTTGGTGTCGATTTGTTAACGATATATATTCAGGTCTCAAAATAAACGCTTTATACACATTACATGATTCGCCTGACTTTTCTGATGTCAAATTTATAATGGAAGGTTCAGGACGGTGCTTCCATTCTCTATAGTTCTCATCAGGGAGAAACAATTAACAAAGTGGAATAAACTATATTCACGGATGTCGAAAATACAGCACAGACCTTAACTTTTTACAGCACTTACCTATTATCAGATGACAACACCTGCATGCGGCCCAACACATAGGAATACGGAGAAATATCATGACCTAGTGCTATCTAGATGAGTTCAAGAGGAACGGCTACCTCAGAATCTTTATCACCAGATGTCTACAACCTCGATGGAAGCAAGCAATGAGTGGCCGTGGCGAAACAGAACACCGCACATGCCCTGCATTACCTCACATGCGAGGCGTTACTAAAGAAAAAGTAGATACTACTCAAGACTTAGAGGCCGATGCTGCATACCGACCGGTGTTCACAATGCAGAGCCAAAACATGGGCATCAATGACCGACTAACCTGAGTAAAGCAGTTGAGCGGTAGCTACCGCACCCTTACGCCTTCTCTGCGACTACAAGGGGCCAGCAATGTGAAATGCGGAGACCAAAGTCCGTAAACGTAACATGGCCGTTCGACAGAGTGGCCCATTATCACACGTGGATATCCACCACCTGGAGAGGGAATTGGACTTCAAATCTGGCAGTTACATTGATAGACCAAATGAATCCGGGGTAACCTAGGCGTGGAAAGCAGGTCCTATAGCGTTGTGCATTGCGTCGAACTTGCTTCCGCATACCATGCGTTGTGCAGTTAAGTGAACAAGGCAATCTGGCCACAGAGAATATTGTAACACAATCGATAGAGTCCTGCGCAGTGACGAAGGTAGCTGCGACTGGTCGGTTCACGACTTGGCTTGTTTTCATGTGTATTTTGACATTACTGAGACGATGGACGTCAAAACAATGCTAGATTTTAATCTAATACATTACTACTCCCAGCAACCTGCACTCACTACCCCAAGTCCAGCAGCTTTTGTGTACATGTCGCTCTCGGGAGGCCACACCCTAACATCAAGCCTATAAGATCTGAGATTTGAACTGGAATTGAGGCGGTGATTGAGAATGCCTCCAAAAACAGCATTTCCAATCTATTTTTTTCTGGGCGGGCAAAGTTACTAAATGTTGTGTGATCGCCTACGAATTTTCTAGACCGTAAATATATGAGCAGACAAGGAACCGGTATTCGACTCAGCAAGAAACGGGAATGGGGACCTCCCCTATTTCGGGTCCTCGGACTTGTTTCCAGGGAGATTTTGTTAGTGTTAAAGCTATAGTTGGGATTAGGGTGGGGGTGGGGTTAAAGTTAAGGTTAAGTTTACAGTCATGGTTAAGGTAAGAGCTAGAGTCAAGCCTACGGGTAGGGTTAGGGCGAAGGTTTGGGTTAGGCTAAAACACGGGAATACTTATGCTTCTTGGACCTTTACAAAACATCACCTGTACTACTTGGGGATTCCACTTCGATGTCATTCTTAAGATCCTACAGCTTCACATTATGAGTGAATCCCATTGCCCATGGCATGGTAGACAGAGCGTTGTCTTGGTCAGCGGTGTCCCGATTTGAGCCCAGCCTTGTCGATTTTCACTTGGTATCGAAGTAAAAATTATTATCACAAACTAAAATATAGATGCATCTCTGTTCGGCGCCATAACGTTTCAACAGAGCCTTCCATCGGCATGTTCGGCCGCTTGGCTTTTGCGGCACAGGGTCTTCCAGTTACGGTAGGTGCGGAGTCTAGTGAGGCACTGGCCGAAATTCTTGAGCGTTTTCAAATACAGTCGTATGTCGTCTGCAGCTACGTCGTGCAGAAAGTGACGGGGAGTGGGAACAACTGTAGTGTTGTCAACAATCGTGTGTGCTACACCTCCCGAAGCTTTACGTCCACTGCGCCGTAATTGACTAACGACTTTGTCGGACTGGCGCCATCCTAAATGGCTTGACGTGGCACGTAGCCACTGTGCATACAACCAACACGTGCTATTTTTACAGACGAACGCGTGCAAGTTTGAAAATACTATCGAGTGCGCTGAGCGCGAATCCGTGCGGGTATTCGCTAAGACGCTGCAGCTAGATCCTCCTTGTCATCAAAGATGTGACTCAGACGGCTTTTAAAGACTAATAGGTCGAAAAAACAACTCACGTGCCTGCGGATCTTGGATTTCAAGGAAGGACGAAGTTTGCGAAATTTACACGGAAAAAATCCCTGCAGCCAGTAACTCTATCGACTTCCCATGCATCTATTTCTAAAAGCTGCCTCAAGACGAGGCATCACTGATAAAGGTCTAACTGAAAAGTGGAAAGTCTACCTTTGCTAACCATGTAGAACTAGATCTGGCTCGACTGGTGCACCGTTCAGCTTCATGACTTTAAACCCCTAAAAATTCAAAGTTTCGTTTCATGACCGTCTTTAAAAATGTCTAAACATGAGGTGCTGATTTTGCTTTACCATACTTTAAACACAGGTACCACCTAAAAGCTCGCACATGTATTCATCGATTCTGTGCCGTTGAGCGAAGCTGATGAAGTTCAACTCAAAGATGTATACCGGCTTTCGGATGAGAAAGTTTGCGCCGGAAAATTTACTTCAGGTACACACAGGAACTGCTGAGAAAATTAAAAGGTCTAACACTGTCGAACTTATTGAAAACGCTATTAGATACTCCATTTTGAAAGTTTATTTCGTCCAAAATGTCTAAAGACATTCCAATGGTGTAACGTAGCTCCAGCTTTTATGGGAAAGACTGAAGTCTCGTTTGTTCATGTTTATTGGTGAAAGACAGGCTGAAGTTCATCCTCTTCTGAATAATCAGTAGGCAACGAGATATCACCAAATACACACATCCATGCTATGGTTATCGTAAAAACTTCCATCTGCAGTTTCAATGCCTATAAAGGGCCAACTATAATTGGTGGGGTTTATTTCGCATGCAGTGGACCTCCGAAAGGACAAGGACGTTCGTTACGAAGTGTTTCTTATTACATCTAAAATGTTTGAAAATCCTTCCGCGCACATGAGGAAATCAACATGGGTTGATTAATGGTTTTCAGGCAAAAATCTAGGTACTGTACGGTGTAAGCCATGAAGGGCACCGTGATAGCACGGAGAAGCCGATAAATAAAGAAACAAGGTTGGTTATCGAGAAGAAGCTTGCAGTCAGAAATAAAATCTGTCAAATCAAATAGTAGAAGAGCCAATTTAACAGACTCAATGCCCCCAAGTACACTAGTCATCGATTGGTTTGTTGGCATCACTTTAAGTAGACAGGTCATCCTTTGAAAACGGACCATATGTTTACCTGCGTAGACCAATTCTACTCTCCCTTAATACGGTCTAACCTAGTCTATAACATTGCTCTCATCTAGGTCTGTTCCAAATTTATCTAATCCATGTAAACGTTGTTGAATACGTTCTGATGCAACAGAAGTTATTCTACCACATCAGAATATAACTAAATGCAGTCTTATTTTAACACACGCCCATCTTATTCCAGTAGAATGCTCGTGTTATATTGATCCAGTCTATATGTACGCCAACGCCACCTATCACAAATCCCCAATGGACGGATTTGGTTTTTAGGTTGCTTATTCTAGGGACGGGGGACTACCAGATTAGCCAAGTCGTTTGAGTTTGTGTTTTCAATTACTGGCTGATACGGAAGGTTCCGGTGTGCAGAAGACGTATCCGTGCATGAGCAAGCCGCTAGACGACGCGTGGATGGCAGGACGAGGAATTGGAAACAACTTACGGCCACGCATAGCTGGAGTGTTCTCCTTACATGATAAAATGTCTGAGGGTGTTCTTGTTTGTCAGGACGACTCCTGGTCAAAAATGTCGATTTTCTAATTCCTTAATGGTATATAGTACTTGTCAGCGAGTTTAAACTGTTGATATTTTTCCATTTTTTAGAGATGAGCAGTGCAAAACGTCGTCTTGCACTCTTCAGCAGCCTTGCTTAATTTCCGAGGAAATTAATGCGCGAACTTGGAGTAACTCTTTCGAAACAGGCCTTTTCAGGCACGGTCCGAAATTTGATATGAATATTTGAGCTGAAATCCATCAGCTACTGCGGAATAACCGCTTAATATTCACAAACCGTTAACAGGCAGCCAGTATTATAGCATTGTGTAATAATTTACCGTACTAACAACACAGGTATTAGCTAAAAGCCCAGACACGCGTGTTTCGCCGATCTTGTGCCGCTGCCTGACGCAGCAGATTTTTAAAATTTTGTCTGAAAATGGTTGGATATATTAATCAGAGTTTTGGCAAAAAGCTGCATGTCTCCTATTGCAAAATTCCACGGGTATTTTGGCTAGATCGCAGTTGGTAGCCCGGACCCACATTACAGGTGGCTGGGGGATATGTTTACTGGGGTTATTTTGTGGGCCTCCATAGTCACATCGGACACATTTGGCTTCCGTTTTACGTTCGAGGTTAGGATTAGGAAACCGGTTAATGGTTTCCGATTTTCCGGCTAGGGTTATGCCTTTAGGCTTCGGTTTTCGGGTTATGGTTAGGGTTTGAGCGTACGAATAGGTTCCAGTATTACGGTTAGGCTTCTCAGTTACGGCTATGTCTAAGGGCTACGGTTACGTTTACGATTTCGGCTAGGGCTAGGGTTAGGGTTGCCGTTAGGGTTAACGGAAACGGTTGAGGTTAGGGTTAAGGTCGCCGTCCGCTTCCAATTCCGGACTACCAACTGCGATATAGCCGGTATTTTCATACAAAACACGAGGTCAAAATGGCTTGAGTACAAGTACTGCAAGGGTAGTAAAGAATGGCTTTAGCACCCACATTCGAGAATAAATCCAGTCAAAGGTGCTTAACATGACGGTCAGCCAATATTTACTGAAGATGGCTAAACTTACCGAAGGAGTGTTACTTGGTCGTGTACACGTGTAACCGAATAAGTCGGTGCACTACCTAGAGGTGAGGAGCATTTTGAGTAGGTTAGGGAGTACTTTACAGTCATTGGTCGGGACTGCTGGTAGCGCCTCTCCAGCTCCCGGGCAATGACGCGAAAACATCGGACCAGGCCAACACGGGAAGTGCGGCCATGGCAGAGGTTGGTCTCAGACTCCTGACGGCTTTTGCGTTGCAGTGGCTTCCGAGGTGTCCCAAAAGGCCGAACGCTGGTCAAAAAGTGCAGGGTCGAAGAGGACAACTTCTTGCGTGATGTTTTTATTATGGATAACGGTTACTGTGCGAAGGTTTCCGACCGACGAGACCAATCCGAGCGTCTAACATACGCCTACAATGCAGGCATACTGGTTAGAGATGAGTATTTGCGACTGACTCTACCCAGCCTAGACTTACGAGCCTATTGCCTCACCGTGGACTCTTGTACTTGGCTTATTTTAAATGTTGCTGCTCCAGCTTTGACGACGGATCGCCATGCCTGTCAATTTTGCAAGTACCTCCTAGATCTACTGACTGATGTCCGGTTATTTCGGTCGCTTCGGTGCGCTTCTACCGTTACTTCGGGCATCCTTGGCGGTGAGGACATGTGGCGACACCACTGTAGAAGAACCGCTTCAATAGGTGCCTATCCAGCATTCTCACAACATGCCCGCTCCACCGAAATTAGACTAACCTCGGGACCACAAACATGCCAAGCGCACCAATCGATTCTAGGACTTCGGTGCCTCAAAATAATCTTCGAATGGGCAGGAAACCAGGGCAACGAACGCACGTCTAGATATAAACCCCTGACAACTTTGTAGGTAGTCTTGATACTGGTTAAAGATCTTCCTTGATTATGAAGTTCGTGGTTTGGGGATACTGATGAGGCCTAACAGACGCACAAATTTAGCAATCCGTCAGATGTAAAAGGAAAGAAACGATGGCAGGAGCTTTACCCGAGGCCCTTGGTCACATACGCACGTCTAAGGTAAATCAGATTTGAAACATTTTAGGCAATTCAGGCGGTCGAACAAAGGCCAATATATTCGCTCCAGAGTCAGCAAAATGCAAGCCCGAGCTTATTTTCTGGCATTATCTCTCAAGTGGTAATGTAGTAATTTACAGCATTCTGTCAAAGCTGAATAATCACGTTTGGTTGATTGGTTAAAAACGTCTTCAGGTGCCCCACGAAGTTATAATTCAAACTTGTTTCATAAAAACCTAGTTGCATGTTGATAGAGGTCTCACTCCAAGCTTCTCGTAAACCAGTTAGAGGGTTGTGTCCAACTGCGTCGGATTGATCGAGGTCGGGTGGCACAGGGGTGGGAAACAATGCAAACAAACAGACGGTCAATAAATCGGAAAGACAAAGATAGACGCAACTGCCTGTGAGATGATTATGGTGGAAGACCACTTGTCGGTTTTATAATACGTGGAGGTACGAAGACGCCCACGTAAGACTCAGGGAACAAATCCATTAGTTGACAAATATGACGCGCTTGGAACTGCATGTACACTTCTACACTGTAAAATGTGAGTTCATAAGAGTACCGAAATTTCTTTTTACCACCATACTCTACAAAATTGAGGTTTCCGATTTACCAAGGTCGGATATTTCTGACGGTCCTGAAAAAGTGGACGCGAAAACTGCAGACCTATATGGAGACTGCTTGTTGAAATGTTCTTGAGGACAGCCCTGCAAGTATGTCTTACTATTTAGAGCACACCTTTGCCTAACAGTGGGCCAATCCGAAAATGCAAAATGGGTAGGATCTTATTTCGTAGACGTACCCCAGCATAACCCTTAACAGGTACGGCTACGAAATAAGATCTTGCCGCAAAATGTACCGCGAAGCAACGACGGTTCTCATTCTCGGTGAAATGAGAGCTTGGATGCTGAGAGACCGAATTTCTTGGTGCCAAAGCGACTCAAAATCCGCGGCCCGGTGAGGTTTCGTCTGAAACTAAGACAGGCAACTAGGCGACGTCGGATCTTTACTGATTGGACATGATTCCGCGGTTCCATGCGTCATGCTGATTGTAAAAAGGGCTCTACGGTTCTTTGTTGGGTATCAAGCAACCTAAATATAATTCTACAGAGAAAAGGCGATCGCATGACGGATGTTTTCCTGAAGACTACTCAGAACTCCGTAGGAAATTTCCTAAATAAAAACTTACTTAGGCTG
>CACRXP010000326.1:295159-345347 GCA_902702965.1 Spirometra erinaceieuropaei | reverse complement strand
CGATGAAGCTAAGTGTTGAGGCGAAATTAAGTATATCCATGAATCACTTTTACTGGATACGCAGTCTACGTATCCTATAGGATAAACGCAATCGATGCCTTCTAAAAAACCCTACACTATTGGTCTTTTAAGAAGTTTTCTTAAACTACAGCAAAGTTGAATTCCCAAGTCTCTTCGATTTTTAAACATGATCGTACTCTTGCATTAACCATAAGATGATCGCATACTCCACCTGGTTCATGTGGTCTCTTGGCTGTATGGCTGATGCCGATGATCCTTTTGCGGCCGGCCGAGCGTGCATCTGCTCGTATAATCACACAAAATGTTGCGAATGCAAAATATACGCTCATTATCATCATTCAGCAAGTTAAATAATGTCAGCATATTTGGGTACCTTGACCAACCGTTCAGTAAGTCGATTCAGGTATGACAATGAGGTGGATGGAAAAGGGCGCAGTGGGTTAGTCATTAAAAACGCTAAGCTTCTACGAGTGAGATTACCTAATATAAACACCATACGTCTGCCAAATACGACGATCACCACTTGCTCGAGGAGTAAGAGTGATCTGGACGTTGGTTAGAGTATAAGGAGAGATAGGGGGATTTCGACATTAATCTCACTTAACTTTGACACCCTCATTGGATTTTGAAGGGGAGGAAAGGTCGCGGCGACTGGTGACAAAGTTGAGAGTATTTCAAGCTGACATAAAGTTCCGATCAACGGTTGCTGGTCTCGTCCCCAAAAGCAAACTAGACTTCACAAAGAAATTTACCAGACTCAAAGAGATATGTCTACCACCTCTCCAATGTAGTTGCTGCAGTCAACGTAGTTTCGTGGAGCCTTAAACGTGGGCTGGGCGATAGACAGTAAGAATAGATTGACTACCTCCGGTGACTCAGTAACCGGGTCAAATTTCAATCGATCAAACGGACTACTCCTCCCTTAAATCGTTCTACACCAAAGCCTCTGGTAAATGGAGCACCAAATTTTTACTTCTAACGATCAGATGTGGTTATGTAGCCCTGTCTGAAGTAAACAAACCCCAACCACCTGTAATACGGAACGTCTAACCCTGGCGCCTAGCCCTAACCTCTAACCCCAACCCCAACACTATTGTGCCCATTAGGTGGGGCTACATAACCGCATCTTACCCATCTAACTTTCAGGTGACAGTTCCCCACGCATCAAAACTCGGGTCTGACGGAAATATAAAAGGGACAGGAAGAAGCACTGAAACCTGGCGTTGTCATGCTGCAAAATGACACCATGTCGACGACTTGGGCGTTTTGTTGAGTTGCTTTATTTAGAAGGCGAAGCTGTCGACTGTAAGGCCCTGCACTAATGGTCTGGTTCCTTCCAAGGAATGCAAAATAGGTAACTTCCCCCATATCCCATCTGACACACAGCAGCCTCTTACGAGGACGAAGATCAGGTTTGGTTCGGGACGTTGCTTGCTTGTTGGGGCCAAGCCAATCTTCCCTTTGTTTCATATTTGCGTATAAACATCACTTTTTATCGTCGGTAATAATAAGATTTAAGCATTGTTCACGCTGCTGACGGGCGAGGCAAGGTCGAGCTAATAATGTGGCACAAACAAACTCGAATAAATGATGATGTCGGAAATGTTCATTTTGTCGACATGACACTTCATTTTCTTTGGGCCGTAAATAATCAAAAGTTAGTTCAAATTAAAAATTGTAAACAAATTTTGCGAGCGCTTTCCTACAGAAACGAAATGGCATACAATACTAATACATCAAACAAAGTATAAAGTGATGACACTTTGAATAACTGAAAGGCGCACGACCTTATGGAACAACCCAATACTTAACCGACTTGCTCACAGGTATGCCTATTCCTTGACGGTGCCTTTCTGACTTGACCGGTCCCTTGTGACGTTAATTTTTCGTCTGCAGTTTTGTGCTTCCAAGGCAGCTGCACTCCATGTTACGGAAATTGTTTCGTAAATTCTTAGTTTATGAACAAGGAGCTCTTTGCTCCATTTCAGCCAACGCGGAAGGGCTTTTCTTATTATTGGCATATTCAACTACCTTCAACCCAACATTTTAAGCAGATGCCCTTTTATTATTTTCTTTGCAATTCAAAAAACACACTTTCAGCTTAACTTATGTATGGACGACAATAACAAAAATTCTGCATAGCCACTACTGGTAGACCCATCTCTCGGAGTTCTGCCAAAAGCAGGTTTTATAGCACCCTTTATAACTGCATTTTATTCCTTAAAGGAGAAAGACCGCTCCTCACCCAACCACCATTCAAGAATGGGCGTGCCTAACGCCCACCTTTCCCTCATCATATGAACTACAATCGCTAGGCCTTTTGTATTCACGGAAGGCTGATACGTGATAAACCGGTCGCAGTTGGCCCTATACACAATGAAACACACCCAGTTGCCCTAACATACTATCGCAAGGAAAGTACAGGTATTCATTACCTCGGGGACAGCGACAGTCACTTCTCCACAATGAGCCACTCATGCCCCCAAATATTAACTTTTCGTCACTATGCCGCTTACTGAACTGATTACAAAAATTACGTCAGCCCCAACGAGACACGTTTATTAATTGAAAATTGGCTTTGTGTCATCTTTGTTGCCAAGCTTCAAAGTTTCTGTTGGGGGGGGGAGGTGGAAGGCAAATCAAATTCTAGCGAGACATTCAACGTCCTAAATTGTGCAATCAACATTCAGTTCTTGTTAAATGAAAGCTGAATGATCAAATGGCAATATTTGTAACCTTGCTAACAAAACCACGAGGAGATTTGTCTAACTCTCAACTCTTTGATAGCAAAAACCCGTAGCTTCAGTGCTTCTTCCTGTCCCTTTTATATTTCCGTCAGACCCGAGTTTTGACGCGTGCAGAACTGTCACCCGAGAGCTAGATGGGTAAGATGTGGTTATGTAGCCCCACCTGATTGACACAATACTGTTGGCGTCGGGGGTCAGCGGTTAGGGCTAGGGCTAGAGGTAAGGGCAACTATTTCTCAACCACCCAAAGTACAACTGCGCATTACCAATGGCTTTTCGGCATACAACTACTTGACCTCACCGCCTGTGTGTTCGCCGGCCCCATCGGTAAAAACCCATATTACCACCGGTTCCGTATTACAGGTGGCTGCGGTTTTCACTACTCCAGGCGGGGCTACATAACCACATATGACATTTTTTCGCATTTTCCAAATTCTCCGGACCTAGGTCAATCAAATTACCACGTTCTTCTGTCCCGTTAGGACAACTTAACCGGAGCACCTCACAAAAACGATGAGGATCTTCGGAATTGGATCGACGACCTTGCACCAAGACCCGTGGATTTCTTCAATCTCAGGATTGAAAAACTGCCTGAATTTTGGGAGGAGGTTGTGAACAAGGAGAGGGAATGCATAATTGACCATTTCTGTGAATGATGTATGAGAATTTGATGGACTTTTGAATAATCGAAAAGCGCGCGAACTTATGAGGCAGTCCAATAGAAATAAGGATGAACAAAAACCCTTTTCGAAATACCACAATTTTCTGGACCTATCAAGAACCCATACAGTTAAATTTCCAGTTACTTTAAATCAGCTTTCGTCTTTTGGAATTGTGGACCAACAAATCTATTGGTCATTCAAAATAAACGAGTGGAAATGTAGGAGCTGAAATATCACTATACTAGTAAACAGCAATTTTCTCAATTTATCATCGCAGCAATTCACGCAAAATAAGCAGTTGTTTAGGGTCGTTGGCAGACGCCTTTCAGAGTGGTCTGACATTGCTGAAGCATTGTTTGCTTTCTGCTTTTGGATGAGCATATTTAAAGTTGTGTAAATCACGCTGAAAGACACCCTAGTCAAGTTGTCTGATTTGCCGTTGATATAAATTCAGCTGTGGCCATTGAAATTAGAGGTAGGATGTTGTGCGAAATGGGTTCACGTTCAATGTAAAACCCCGAATACGTATGTTATGGAGAGCGTAAGCAGCGTGGGGTTACGGCCAAAAGCGAAAGGAAGACTCGACCAAGCGGTGAGCGGAGGACCAAACCGACAGCGTGATGCACGCATGAAGTTAAACTGCCGACCGACATGTACTGCAGCGCCGAGCACGTGTGGTGGCTTTGCTCACGCGTGCGGCCCAAGCAACGACCGGCCGAACATTCGAGACTTTTCCACGGGGGAATTCTCGTACACGCGGTGGTCAATGCGCGACCGGCACGCCATCGGCCGGAACGTCTCAGAACCCATAGGCGCCGACATAAATAAGGCGTCTTTCTGACGGGTTGTGAACCGTCGTGTTCGCATGCTATCGATAAAGTGCTTGTTCTCCCTCTTTCACCTTCCTTTCGGGTCATGGCGTCAGAACTTTCGGACTTGAAGACCGCATCTCTTCAACATAGGGGGTTTTTCATTTTAGGCAACTAACCCCGGGCTGTTTATTATTCTTCCACGCTAGTGTTCTCTTTGACCAAAGAGAACTAATGAGGAAGAGGGCCATTTAAGAAGTAGGAAGAGCTGGTAAATACTCCAACCGACTGGACAAAAGTAGATTTGGTAAGCTTTTGAAATATAGACGAAGGCTACAAGGACGGACCGCTCATAAACATCGAGGATCACTTGCGATTTTCATGGATGCAAAGGAATATTTAACACAACTGAGAACCTACTATGAAAAAATGACATCCATTTTTGATGACGAATGGTGCTCGCCTTAAGATTTCGTGCTGATCATGCTGAAAGGCTCGATAGAGGTCGTAATTCCATAAATGATGAACAAGATAAAGGCACATTAAAATACATTGTTGGCAACGTTTTCGTCTTTAGCCATATGCACCCCACCTATTAAGATTTTTCGCGTTTAATGGGTTCTTCGAAAGAGTCTGGTACCATACCATACGAAGAAGGAACAAAAAGTAGTAGACATACCGTCTCTTCTTTCCTCGGGAGAGACTTTTCACCTCAGCAAAGACAGCAGAAGAAGGAGCACCGGGAGGATTTTCGGTGAGGGCCGAGTTCAGGAGATGTTTCGCAACCTGGTCGTTACCGCCCACAACTGATTCCAGTGTGGAGAGACTGCCCGCACCAGATACCATGCCTACGGGTGGATTAAAATAAACATCCTTTTAAACAACAATAATTTTCGTCATAGTTACTATTGGTTTCGTGCAATGACCCGCGAGAAGCAAGGCTCGTGTTTTTACTGTTAGATATAGGAAGAAAACGGCCAGTTCTTTCCATAATAGGACCAGAGCAGATACATAGGTAGCAGGATATATCATACTTGACAGCACCGGTACTGGTCTAAAAGCACAGACACGTGTTTCGCCGATGTTCTGACGTTGCATGACACAGCTGCAAGGGGTTCGGCTCATCAGTAGGTTCCCCAGTGCTCCCCGTGTGTTTTTCTGGTAGGAAATCCGGTTTTGAAATTGCGGTTTTTTAGTATTTCCAGAAACTAGTCGCTTATTGGGAGTAGACCAGTCTGTTTGAGACTTGCAGGCTCAGACTGAAATTCGATATGAATATTTGGCCACAATTTCAAATCTGGGGAACCACTGGTGGCCCGAACCCCTTTCAGCTGTGTCGTGCAGCGGCAGAACATCGGCGAAACACGCGTGTCTGGGCTTTTAGCCAGTACCTGTGCTGTCGAGTGTGGTATATTGTGCTACCTATGCATATACTACCGACTACCTGATGGCAGTTTACGAAGTTTACGTGGTTATTCCTATGTAGCTGATGGGCTTCGGCCCAAATATTCATATCGAATTCCAGTTTTAGCCTGCAGTCCTCAAAAAGGCCGGTCTATTCCAAGCTAGCGATTCATTTCTGTGGAAGTTAAAGAGCCGAAAGTCCGGAGTAGAATTGAGTCTCCTCCGATTCCGGTTCATCTTGATACCTCAAGGTCGAGATCAGCAAAATTTCTTTAAATTCCATGCATCTTGGTTTAATGTTGGCGTAAGTGAAAGTGTTTCTCGGTTTTCCAGAAGTGGGACCAGGAGGTACTAGAGATTCCGGTGGTCCAATACTGTTTTAAACAATATGATTACAGAACTAAGATCAAATGCCCATTTTGGCATGTATAGCCAAAATTTCACAAAATATTCTGGCTATAAATTAATGAGGACCCAAAAATCACCCAAGCTTTGCAGTTATGCATGGAACATGGGAATTTAGGGGTTAGCACAAACAGCTACGTTGCTGCGCGTGACTTCTCCGTAAATATTATTTCTCGCTGTACTTACACGTAAAAGAATAAAATGACATAATTAACTGGATCGAGCTCGTCTAATCTACGTTTAGGCATGCTGACTGTCGAGTCCTCACTTGAAGTTTCAAAACATGATAATCCTTTTAAACAGACTTCGTAGGTCTTGATGAACGCAAACCTGTTTTTTAAAGCAAAAATGTCACGTAAAACCGCTAGGTTAAATTTCTGGGGGCTTGTGTACGTGTAAAACACAATAGCTGTGTATCTCTAGTATTCTTTCAAGAACATGATTGTATTGGACAGACAGATTCAGTGGGTCATATGGGACGGAAATATTTTGTAGTAAGTCACCTACTGCCCAAAAAAACTGATCTAGTGCCTTCCAAAGCACCGTTGGTTAGCCAAGTGATAGACTTTGACAATACTTTCTTGTCTGAAGAGTCCAGCGGCTGAAACGGATGACGCATTGACTCAGCAGGTAGCCAATGCATTGTGATTCTACTAATTAAAATAACGCATTGCTTGCCTAAAGCTAATCAGCCATTGAGCTCGCAATCATTTGTTCGCCTATGCTCCCCGACAGAGTTTAAAATCTGAGGAAATTAGGGGGTGCAGTGCTATTGCTGTTATTATTGCAATTATTATTAGTCGTGATTACTTTGGAGACTGTGAGCCAACCGAGAGCCAGAATAAGTTTATTAAGGGGTGAAAAAGGCGGTGCGATTTTGGAACGCGATTAAAACAGAGTCTCCAGCAAAAGCAAATAGCATGCCCTCCTCCTCCTTCTCCTCCTCCTCCTCTGGCCGTCCTTTAGGAGATTCCATTCACAGTTGCAAGTGCGTGATAGAATCTCTCGGCGAAATTAGGCAGACGAAAAATCACAACTAGTAGGCAGGCGAGGTCCTGCATGGATAAGTGAGTCTCAGTCCAACTGAAAAAGCCGAAAGTTGAAATCAAAAAGCTAGCCGAGGATACTCAGGAAATAGGCACTAACCAAAAGCCGAACTTTTAGGAAGGCAAACAAAATGCGAGCGAGCCTCTTCACGACCAAAGCACGCAACGCCATCACTAATTTTTACCAGGGCATTTGGTTTTTCTGTACGGTTACGGAAAAGAACTCCGGAAAAACCGACGACGGCGAAGACTGCAAGGTGACAATGGAAGTATGACGTTATCGCCTGCACTTGCCCGCACAACTTTGTAGCTCAATTCAATTGAGGCATTTTAGACGAAAAAGAGTCCATCGTAGTTCAGCTCGAAATGCTATGGAAACGAAACAGAGCCCAGTGAGAGAAGCTGAGATGTCACAACTCAGAGCGGTCAAGTCTGATTGAGCAAGCGTGACACAGGAGCTCCTGATATGGCTAACAAACAAATATGATACTGAATGTTGTAGGAATAGGGAGTAAGCAGACATGCTTGTAATGAGTTTAGGGGGCTAATGGAGAAAAGATTATGACTGAAAAGTGGGTTGGCTCCCCCTGGATGTTGTCTAAAAACGTGCATTGTACATGAGCGAGTATACAGTCAAGAAGAACCCCATGATATCTACTAGTTTCTTGGCCAAACTCTTGTCCGCAATAACTAGAAGCGGGCTTGGAAATCGCAAGGACTTTGCCATAGGAAAGATAGCTCAAACAGAAGATCCTTTTGTGTGCCTCAGGCTATGGTCTGTACTAAGACCGTGTAATTAACGCTGGTGACCGCATTTCAAGTGCGCGGCATGTATAAATACGCCGGAAGACCATCCATATTAAGGGGGGGTACTTAAACCCGCGCTCTACCACCGAGACCAGTTAGAAGATAATATTTTGCACTTATAAATGAGCTGCCAGTGAAGGGCTGAAAACTGGATCCTAACAGGGGAAAATAATAAGTTCAATCTAGTGAAATGAGATGAATAATTTGTTAGCTACATATGCCACATTATTCTGACGGCTGCTGTGTGAGTGCCAGAAAAGACAATAAGAAGGTTTTGTTCCCGACTTCAGTTGCAAATATCCGAAGTCAAAAATAAAGGCATGTGAGTTCATCTAAAAAAGAGCCAGACGCATCATCTTAAAACCCCAATAATTAAGAGCACGGCTACTGACCTGCTTATTCTGCACATCTCACGAGTACTGTCCTAGAAATAACGATGCTAAACGACCGCTAACTCGACATTCCGTCTCTGAAGTGGAGCTCTGTTGATGCCACTAATGCCGCTAACTAGGTCAGACGACAAACGTGCAACATCCTCTTGTTCGTTTACCTATAAAGGATGTGTAGTTGATTATTGATCTTTTTATCTGATCCTGAACGGATAGTTTAGTGCAGAAACGGGAAACTCGAAAAGTTGGACAGACTGGTGAAACCTTAATCTACAAAACAGAAGAAAACGTTGCACCATAGGAGCAAAACTAACGTTCTTCCTGCGGCATGGGAACTTATCTTATCATCCGTGACGGCGGTTCGAGGAGCATATAATATCAGATAAATTCTCATCATTCGGACTGCTGAATCGGCTAGTGGACTTTTTTAAAAGTCGACTGCAGCGGGACGGTTGCACTGAGGCGAACTATTAGTGACCGGGCATAAAAATGCGGCCGTCACAAAATGCTACTAACATACCTTTAGTAAGTTGGTAATTTTCGAAGAAAACATGAACACCTTTCTAGTAAAGCGAAAAGAGGCTTCTGCAGGAGATTAAAGTACCTACAAACCACCATGGTCAAAAGTAACAGGCTACTTTTATGAGCTTACGGACCAATAGTGTAATGATGTCGAGCTATAGTTCGGAAAGGCAGGTGTAAACTGCAATCAAAATGCAAGCTTTAGTCAGTTTTGGCGTCGAGATCATGAATAAAAGTTAGAACGCTCATGGATGAGTGACTTTTTGGCGCTCACCCCTGAATCGTGCGTGCAAACTCGGGCCAAATTCGTAAACCCAGTAGCGACAACGGTTGAACGTAGAATATAAGGTTGTCTGAAAAATCCTGAAGTGCCTTCGTAGACGACGCGATGATATTTTTCTTCGTTCAAAACACAGTTTGGGGGCAAGTAACTCGGGAACCTAAGTACATACCACATTCTGTCGGAAACAGCAAGAAAATCATCTGTAAACTCCGTTACAGCCTTCAAATCTCCGCCCCAATAAACAACTGTCATCAGTCAGGCCTCCAGAGTTAATAACACACTCCGAACCTCTGTGGACGCATCTGCAAAGTCGATGTTAGATATTTTGCGCTGAATCACTCGGTTTTGATGGCAGTGGCAACCGTAGGGCTAACATTTCGTCGAGTCCAACACTGACGTAAGCAATGCGAGCGCATTTCCAACTCCGAAAAATAACCAGTTACTACGCTTTGTGTCCAAGAAACATTGCCTCTCTTCGTTATTTAAGGAACTTACTCTGGTCCGCCGTCCATTCCAGAAAGTAGTCACACAATAAAGCGGCTACTGAACAGCGGAGAGCCCCGAAATGTTGCTATCCGTTTAATATCTTGTCTCGACACCTTGATTTTCGACATCTTTGAAAAGAAAAATGAAGTGAAGAAATGAAATTACGTCTAGCGACTGGGAGACGATGACCTTGAATCTTTTTCGAGAGTCACATGAGGATTGAGAAAACCGTCCTAAGTCTCATCGATATGACCACATGCGCCTTTTTTCATAATACACAAGTGATTCTGGTCCGTATGCTAAGTAAGGATGAGGTCCGAACAATCGAATTTCAAGTTCAATGTAGACGAGTCAGACAAGAACAGTAGCTGAGCTAACTGAGAAAATGTTAACCGAAATTGTGAAATGCATTTTCGTCTCGAAAAGATTACTTAAGGAGGGTTGTAATATTAATTGCCATGCGGTGTAGTCAGTTGCTTTAGGATGCCAGCTTTCGAACGAACATTTTTTCCTGCCGCCTGCAAAAACTACGCCCTGTAAACAATGACTACTTAAGTAGCATGAACTTTTTCCACTGATTTTGGACGCCCATAAAAATTCAAATACATTTCCTAGAAAACGTGCATAACAACACTCATTCTTCAATTCATTTGGTAGAAAGCTACGTCCTTTTAACTTATACGTTTGAAGAAAGAGTATCTTGTTGTCTTAAAAAGTTTCCCAATTATGAGATTTTTAAGAATGAAATGCCCGTCCATAAAACACCATGTCTCTGCATTTACTAATGTTACTTGTAAAGTTTACAAGGTTTAAATTCCCCGCAATATTTTATGAACCCCATATTACCTCCTCTTAACGGCGTATAGAGATATATGAGTTTTCGTACACGGAAATATACAGCTTGTAGATTTGAAACCCCGAATGCAAGTGTAACGGCAGGTCGGGTTCAAATTTTTCGGAAATTGGGAGTTTTTTAAAACCGAATTATGCCCTTTCCTCGAGTATATAATTTGGAGAAGACGTAATTTTCTATAAACAGGTAAAAAATGAATATTTTATGAATGTTTTTTATGAAATATATTTGAATTTTTAAGGGCATCCAAAGTCATTGAGAACAATTCATACTAATTACGTAGTCATTTTTACGGATTGTAGTTTTTGCAGGCGGCCGGAAAGAAGTTCGTTCAAGAGCTGGCATCCTAAAGTAACTGAATTATCTTAATATTATGCTCAAAATGATTAACTTTACAACCCTACTTAAGTAATTGTTTTGTGTCGAAAGCGCATTTCAGAATTTCGGCTAACATTTTATGAGTTAGAACATCTACTGTACATATCAGTCGACATGTCCTCAAACACTTACAGTCACAGCTTTTTAATCTCCTCAAGAATGATAAGCTAGCTTGGAGTAATTTATTTGTAATGAGGCTCTGCAGGCCCTGTCTGGAAGTTGAAATGAGTC
The DNA here is from genome assembly GCA_902702965.1 of Spirometra erinaceieuropaei. Classification (NCBI taxonomy): domain Eukaryota; kingdom Metazoa; phylum Platyhelminthes; class Cestoda; order Diphyllobothriidea; family Diphyllobothriidae; genus Spirometra; species Spirometra erinaceieuropaei. Next base: position 334,304 of record CACRXP010000326.1, on the reverse strand, counting down.
TTTGAGCCGTATTCCATCAGCGTCGGCTGGACAACTGCGCAATATTAATACAGTACTGTATATATTTTGTATTATTTGCCGTACTGACAGCACAGGTACGAGGTAAGAGCACAGACACGTGTTTCGCCGATATTCCGCCGCTGCATGACGCCTGTAAGGGGTTTGGCCCATCAGTGGCTCCCAGCGTTTCCCGTACGCTATTGCAATCATCAGCAGTCAATGATAAAGCGCCTTGCTGAAGTTACTGCGGTCTATGATTCCTCTCACGCAAAGGCCTATGGAAGGTCGTTGTCGACAGCACAAATGGCACCTCTTGGACATAAGTCAAGGCTTTAAACAAACATAGGCTTGACGAACACTGCCTCAACCTTGTGAAGCTGTGGGTGTTGTTAAAAGGCAAAAGCGTCGCAGAAGCCTTGATCATCTTATTTTTTGACTTGAAGATCGTATGACAGCCATGACCGGGTATAATTCTTGGTCCGGAATTCGTCAACTGGCAAAGGTCAACGTCAAGATGATACGACTCACAAGATGTAGTCTTGCATTACCAGGCCCACCGAGTGACACATGCCATCTGCACTTGCCGCATCGACATCGCAAAGAGACTCTATGTTAGCGAAGCAAGACTGACAGATCGGTTTGCATGAACATAATGATGTTGTTTTGAATATCGGCTCACCTATGCACTGGAAGCCAGAGAGAGATTTTCAGCTAAGAAACACACGCACAAGCATCTCACGAAGTCACTTTGACCATCTGCAATTGACCTCCGCGGCCATCGAAAACGGAAGATAAAATGCAATTATTCCGCTGCCGCGTGATGCGCTCATGAGCAAGAGCCGTACTGGACATGGCTCGGGGCCCACTTAATTGACTCAGCCTATAGCTGCGTGAAAAGCAACAGCATATTGAAGTAATCTACCTCAACCACGGGCGCTCGAACCGACAGTTCGGTCATAGTGAATGACGACGCCCACCGCGTGCCATACAGCAGGATAGGCGCAGGGCGGCAAATTGCGCATGAAGTAGTAGTAGTAGTAGTAGTAGTAGTAGTAGTAGCAGTAGTAGTAGTAGTAGTAGTAGTAGTAGTAGTAGTAGTAGTAGTGGTAGTAGTAGTAGTAGTAGTAGTAGTAGTAGTAGTAGTAGTAGTAGTAGTAGTAGTAGTAGTAGTAGTAGTAGTAGTAGTAGTAGTAGTAGTAGTAGTAGTAGTAGTAGTAGTAGTAGTAGTAGTAGTAGTAGTAGTAGTAGTAGTAGTAGTAGTAGGTGATAGTACACTTCCGTAGTATCTGCCAGCCTCCCCTCCCTCACCCACCTGCGCCCAGTGGCAAGACAGTCAGGGTGATCGGGCGCAGTAGTTGATAAAGTTGAACAGTCCGTCCACGCCTGCCACACATGACCTGGTCTACGCACGATGGACCAGGCTTTCACACAAACAAGATGTGGTCGGCTCGGATCCCACCTCCGTGGGAGTGCCACAGAGGCCACATAAAGGAGCCATTGCGGTCTGACTGCCCGTCCTGATAAGAGGAGGACCGAGTTATCCCCCTCAGTTGGCAGCTTTCCAAGCCACGGCTTTAAGGACGTTCTGATAGTTTCAAAGCTTGCGTTGAGTGCCGTGTGGACGCAGTCCTCTGAGCTGACCTCGTTTTCATTTCCACTGCCCAAGTCCGTCAGCCATCTGATGATGGGATTGGGCGTGAGTGGTTGGCTCACTGTGACTGTTATGGGAGGCGCGGACTCTTTGCAGCCTGTTTAACGCGTGCCAGGCCCCAATCTTGGCTTCGCATTGGTCCAGAGTCGACCTCATTCTATCCTTCCTTTCCCAGGTACTAGTACACTGTCCGAGCCGGCCAACGAACAGATGCTTAGATTCGGCGCAAGTGGTTGACAGAGATAGGCAGCCCGTCTGCGTGTGCCACACACGACGTGGCCCCCACACAACATAGTGGGCTCTCACACAAGTGTTGCAGGATGTTTCCACTACACGTGCAGTGGCAAGGAAATCGCTGTCAGCCCACGGACTTGCGTATGTTGATGGTAGATGTCTAAGCGTCTGTTGTTCTTACGGTGTTGTTTGCGGAGTAAAAATAAACGTACCCACAAATGCGTGCACAGTCAGGTCTTGGCAGTAGTTATTGGCGACGAAAGCGTGTGCGATCTCATTGCGGAAACGTTTACGCAGACCCACTACGTTCTCCAACCAGCTGTCAAATGTGACGCCAGTCATTGTGACGAAGTCGGGCGAAAGTGCCGTAAGGAGAGCTGCAGGCGTCTCGAAGCACCTTCCACTGGCTTGTATTGCGTAAATCCTGTAAAAGTAAATTATTAGGGACAATCAGAATTTCACCCACTCGGTGCACAGAAAACAGCATTCAATGGTAGTACATTTTGTTTTGGAATAAAGTCTATCGGTAAATTAATAAATGGAGCGAAGTCACAATACAGCATTTGTTTACATCGGAATGTGTATGGCATGTCGGATGGTTTGACCCATAATTTGCCGTCATTTCTTATTGCATCTTGAAAAATGTGTTAGAAATTATATGGCGTTAGTTCACTTGCCCTCCAACAGTTAGTGCCTTAGGTCCTCTCCTAAGTTACGGATAGTCGACAATCTAGGCAATGACTTCCAAGTTCAATGTTCTGTTGAAAACGAAAACTATAAGGTGAGACAGAATTCAGCGGAATGAGAAATATGTGTAATTTCCGATCCCAACCCAGCGCATTTTATGGCACATAATCGAATAGAAGACGAGCCTGGCTTGCTTAGAAGGTGGATAAAATGAAGCAAACGGCTGGAACCTGTCTCTATACGCGTCTGTCACCTCTATTTTTCCCATCTTAGATTTTCCAGTCACCGCTCTGAACGTTTATGCTTTCGGGTTTCTGACATTAATAAGAACCGGTTTAATGCAGGTGCGGTTTTGTATTTAAGTGCGACAATGGTGCGTAAAACATGAACTCACTTTGCGAAGGAATCTGCCAACTGTGAGACATGTCGATGGAATTTGAAGAGGTCTAAACCATAGCGCAAAAGAAAGCTGATCTTTGTAATCAGCCAAGGCTTCTGAAGAGTACTGAAGGAGACCTTCCGATGACCGCCATAAATAAGGAGAGGGCCGTCATCCACGTCGTGAGTCTTCTTTTTCAAACCTAGAAAACCGCAGTCATGTAAGACTGTCGACGGGGTTACAGAAAAATGTTAAGGATTTGATGACGCTTGCCTACGGCCGTGAATTGTCTGTTTGAAGGCCAACGGAGACAGGCATACAGTGGGGTCTTGCGCAAAGAAACTTGCCTCCGCTTGAATACATGTAGCTAAATGGTCATGTAATTTTCATTCAAAATCTCGTGCATCATGAAACGAATGCGAAGCAGTCTTAGAGACACTGCTTACAAACCCAGTCAGAAAGGTACATGCAAAAAATGGAATATTGCTAGAATCAACAGACCCATCTGCAACGGTATTGTGACCTGTGCGCTGAAAGTCAACTAACGTTAATCCAAAACAAAAGACCAGATGGGTTCAGTTATTTTTAGCTCGAAAATTTGACTAAAGAGAACTACACACGGTTAGTCTACCAAAGTTAGCAGTGTGGTACAGATTTTGTAAGAAAATCCGGATAGACCCTAAGGAGTCGCTTCCAAAACACTTTACTCGACCTAGTTCAATTACTTCAGAATTAACTATAAATATGGAATTGATAAGGAAACCATTATCGGGAAGAATGTAGGGAAGATCAGAGGGGCCAAGAAGCAAACAAAACCTTGAAAATTGGTGCGTCTGAGGTCCTGTTAGCTGTTAAGGCAGGCAACGCGAGAGATGCACTGGACCAACGCGGAGCCAAGATGGGGGCCTGGCACGCGTTAAACGGGCTGCGAAAAGTCCGCGCCTCCCATAACAAATGCCACAGGTGGGAACGTGGTGGCACACCTAGTCACAATGAGCCAACCACTCACGCCCAATCCCATCATCAGATGGCTGACCGACTTAGGCAGCAAAAGTGAAAGTGAGGTCAGCTCAGAGGACTCAACGCAAGCTTTGAAATTATCAGAACGTCCTTAAAGCCGTGGCTGGGAAAGATGCCAACTGAGGGGGATAACTCGGTCCTCCTCTCATCAGGACGGGCAGTCAGACTGCAATGGCTCCTTTATGTGGCCTTTATGGCACTCCCACGGAGGTGGGATCCCAGCCGACAACATCTTGTTTGTGTGAAAGCCTGGTCCATCGTGCTTGGACCAGGTCATGTGTGGCACGCGTGGGCGGACTGTTCAACTTTATCAACTACTGCGCCCGATCATCCTGACTGTTTTGCCACTGCGCGCAGGTGGGTGAGGAAGGAGAGGGAAGCAGATACTACGGAAGTGTACTATCACTAGGAACTACTTCACGCGCAATTTGCTGCTCTGCGCCTACTATGCTGTATGCCACGCGGTGGGCATCGTCATTCCCAACGGTGAGGCTGACGAACTGTGTTAAGAAAATAGTTAGGTGATTTGCAGCTTGCCTTTTGATACAAATTTCAAATATTGAGTAAGCATCAAAACTCAATCGGAATGAGAGCCCAGGACACAGGAATGCAACATTTTTAAGAATATGGGAAGAAAGGCTGTTTTCAGGCCGAAAAGCAAAATGATCGCGAAACCAAAGCAAGATTGACGAGGGTAAAAATCTCCCAAGAGATTTGTGCTTTTTCTTGATGCGTGCGAAACCCGAACTCCCAGTCAGTAATCCTGAGCACTTCCACTGTTGCAATGTTATACATTGGCTATACACGGCATGATTAGAAAACACCAGCGAATATGGGTGAAGTCGCGGCCCTTACCGCTGGGTAACGTATTTTACTAAGTCGAAGCTTATAACAAGGGTAGATTGTCCATTTACTAAAAGATACAATAAGTTGACAACGAGGACTTTGTCCGGGCTTTTAAAGTAAAGGCTTTTGTGGAAACCAATATTTCAAAACGCAAAGCAAACACGCTCAGTCTTCAAAATATCCAATTGGCCCTCTTCGCAATCACCTGTTGTATTTGAATAAAAATAAATACAAAAAGGGTACCGATAAAGCCAAGTAAGGATTGCAACTACACTGAAAATTCGGCTTTCGTGTTAAAGGCATCGGTTGTGCGATGACTAAAATTACCGAAGGCGTCAGTGAAGGAGCTCATGTATCTATTGTCGCGGGTGAAAATGCTGCCACCGAGCTCGAAAACATTGTCGCCAATCCTTTCCGACCGCACACGACCACCTAGACGACCAGACTTCTCATAAAGGGTGATTGCTACGGCAGGGCCCATCAGCTGACGCAGAAAGTAGGCAGTGGAGCAACCGCACAGTCCACCGCCAACGATTCCTAGGGGAAAATTTGAAAACCAAGTTATTTGTATATAACTGTGACAATTTACTGTTAGGGGGAGCATAGGAGATCGACTCTATGAAAATTAGATTTTATTTGGCTGTTCGATTTTTTAGGCACATAGGTGAATTCCTCAAATAAGGAGCCCATCATCATTGTTTCTCAAAGTTTTACCTAAAATTATCATACGGTCCCACGGTTATGGCTTCCCTTGCAACGAAATAGTACAAATCATGCTGAGAAGTGCCTATTTGACTCCCTTTCGCGCCCACCTCCTCGAGGTAGCCATGAACGCATAAGTGGCGGCTACTCAGCCGCTTCATATTCTCAGCTGTTTGTAGTCTCATTTAATTAATAGTTTTGTCAATTTTCTTGTATTGCAGCCCCAAATAAAAACCACGTCATACCGAGTGTCAAGAGAGTATGAATAGTCACCTACAAGGGGCAACGCAGATCGTTCGCCAGGACTCCTATGGCTTGCTGGTGTTCCTTGTGCAGCAATTAACGCAACAGACCTCAACACGCTTTCAAGAGGCTTGTTTGATCATCGCCCTAAAAAGCGAAACCATTGCTAGCAAGAGGACGTGGATAGTTAGACAATCATCGAGTGGGCAGTCCAGGACGTTTCTGATGGGGTTGAGATGTCTGGGTCTATTTGGTCAAGGATGCTATGGCTTCTGCTAGCATCCTTCGACGGAATGTAAGAAATCTAGTGGCGATGCATCCGTTGCCAATAAGAACCCCCTAAAGCAAATATCCACCAAGATTATTATGCGATAAGACACTGAAGAATAAATCCACTCTTCGGTAACTGCATACTTCTCGAAATTTACATGCAATAGCCTTTTTATCCCTTTGCAGCACGAAAAAAGTTGTCTAAAACTTCGCCTGGCGGCAAGTCTTTACGTATAAAAACTGGGAATATGTTTCGTGTTTTGAGGCCGTGCGGCTCAAACACGAACCTTACCTAGATAGCCGCATATCATAATCACGGCTTTCTTGTTGTGGGCGGATGTAAGCGACGTTATTCGCGTTGAGCGTCCACCACACAACCCAGTCATGGTCATTCGTCGCCTTAAAGGAGGCACGAAGGCTAGAAACTAGCTTCTGTCATGTGATTTTGAAGCCCAGGAATGACATCGTCAATCTGATAAGGCACGCCTTTTTTTCAAGGTGGTCATTGCAAGTCAAATACCACTCATATTTACCGGCGCATTTCGCCTTCAATATATTACCGTGATGTTGTCCTGTCGGGTGCCTGTTATCTAGCAGTGGAGCATCTGCAGCTTTCTGCTTGATATATTCAAACGGCCTCTCCGATTAATTTCGCCGTCTGCATGGAATGACTGAAGTATGACCGCGTTTAGTTGCCACACAGCCCCATGAGGAATCGCTTTGGGATCTTGAGTTCAACGTCCAAAAGGTGAGCGGCGGAATTTTCGCCGAACAACGCCACAAAGAGAAACATCTACTTACTCCGACAGCAGCTATCCAAGAAGTAAACAACCCGCTCAGCTTGGCATGAATTTAAAACGATGTTTGAAAAATGCCCTTTACATTGCAAAACCTGTCTGTTATAGTTGAACTAGACGTAGTGATGTTGGCTGACTTGATTAGGTCAGGGTGGCAGACACTATACCAGCGTGACCTCAATCAATGATAGCGTTCGTATTTCCAGAAACTGGCAAAAGAACTGTGCAGTCAGCCTGCAGCGCATACACTAGGCAGCGCGAAAGAGTTGTGGCTTACAATGTCATTCATATAAACAGTGAATTTGAATGAGACCATGTGCTGCGGAAAAACAGTCAAGCGTCCGCTCTTTTAAGCAGGTATTGAATAATCCGTGCCACACTCCCATTAAAATACTGACCAAAAACCCAAACGCCGGTTCGGTCATGCTTTATGGCGCTTCCTGACGCAATCAACAAAGATTTTATTATTCATTCGGTTCGGCGTGCTCCAATGCCGGATATAATTTCAGCGTCCGATTTGAAGTTTGCGATTTCCTAGAAAAGTAAACGTATTTTTGCTCAGCGAAACCATAAATAGCAAAGAAGACTGCTGATATACATTGGTTCAATTGATCGCGGCATAAATGGCAAGCAGAGTATTAAACAAGTGACGCCTGCATTTCAGAGGAGTGACTTATAACGCATAATCTGGAGCCAGCTAAACCAGCGTCAGTGCTACCCGGAACAACTTCAGAGGCAACGGTCTTTTGAGGACTAAGAAAAATTGGCGAAACGAAAGCAACCTGGTGGGGGAGTGGCTTACTTACCAACATGAGTTCGCTTGTAGTTCGAATCAACAGGAGGCATGAGCACCGGGTGTGAACTGCAACCGAAAACAGCAAAAGCAAACTGTGTAATTTTGCAAATAAAAGTGCAGAAACCCACAAAATGCCACGCGAGATGATAGGGTAAAGAAAACTGACACTATTGAAGATCCTGTGAAAGTGAATAAGCATAGGAACGAAGTCCTGCTAACAGGCAAAACATAACAAAACCCCGGTTTCTAAAAAAGTAATTAAAACAGAGCGATGCTGTTGCTAATCACACACGGCCTAATGGGCATATGTGAAGCCTCTAAGTCAGTGCTTACCAAATTATGATACCAACTATAGGGTGAAATCTTGATTAGCTGTGTGTGGGGAACAACTTAAAAAGATATGTCTCACAGTTTGCTGCCGTAACAAACCCACCTCGGACCGCCCAGTAGATCACAGTGGTACGGTAAGTCATTGCACAATTCTATAGTGATATTCGTCCCTCGAAGGGATTCTCTACTGACCTCCCCGGAATGCTCAAACAAACGGTCGTACCAGTCCTGGCATAATTTTTGGCCCGTGATGAGACTGACGTATAGAAATCATGATCTGACTTGCCACCCTAACAGTCACACACGTCTCTATATTTCTACCTGTTTTTCCTTTTTTCCGCCATCTCTATTTTGCCATGACGACTGGAGAAGACTCATAATTAGTGTTGGAGCTCTCTCCAAAATAAGGCATTTTCGACCAAGTGCAGAAGACAACTGAGAAGAGAGGCCCAACTGCTGGTGCGAAAACAGTATTGGCCTGGCGTCTCGGATCTAAACCCGTGCCCATTGCCAGAGCCAGCGACAAAGGGGTAGCCGACGCACAAAGGGTGCGATCTTCATGGGATGCACTCGATGTGCAACATACCTATTAATATTAACGAAACTTTCATTCGCCAAAGATGATCGCGCTTGGTGCGATTATTGCTTGATTGCCGCGATTCCATCGCTGATGTTGGTTATTCGTGCAAAAAATTACTTTGCGATTTGGTGGACTGGGACGGAGAACCATGGTTCAAGAAGCTGGCAGCTGAAATGACTGTCACCTCTGGCGACAAGTTGGGTCTTGTCGAATTCGAAGATGCAGACGGAACCCATTAAGCTAGCCGCGATTTCATAAACTGGGTCTTTCATACGTGCCAATCAGCCACGTCTGGAGTACTCTTCCATCTTCTTCGACGCATTTGCTTCGCCTGCAACTGCACCAGACCCGGTAAGCTACACCAAACGTTACTTGTCCTGACGAGTACTGAGTTTAGCCGATGCAGTTGGTAAGACGATCTGGCTGCCGAACGATCTTTTAAGAGATTCTGCCCATATAAGGTAGGAGGTACAAATTCTGCGGCACGATTTCTCCACTAGGGCTGAGGTCAAGTGACTGTCTCTGACGTTTGAGGTAGTTTTCCTAAAGCTGGTCGGATATCCGCTAGACTGAAACAGTTGATACAGGTAAGACAGTTAAGTCTTAAGCAGAACTTCCCTGTTGCAATGATGAAAAGCCCGCAGGGGAGAGTTGGGACACAGGGGCTTTTGTTCAAACCAGTGTATGAATAGGCCTGTCGGAATGCGTCGGAAGGCAAACACATTTGTTACATGCTAGCTTTTTGGTCACCAGAGGACACTCTGGTAACAAGTTGGCGGACCAATCCATGTTGACTTTTTGAAATGAGGTGGTCAGCTTTCGTTAATTCCCTTCGAAAACAAATTTTCTCACATGAAAATTGCATTGGGCTCTTTTGATCGAATCTAGCATGTCATTTGACAACAGAGGAGCATAAATTGCAGATGTGTCGGCATTGGGCGCATGTACTGACATGTTCTCGCGAAATCGAAGCAAACCCCATATTAGACTCAAAGAGAATAGGAGTGTGTCCCACTGATAGGTATGTGGCTATAAGCCATAACTTATATGTGAATAAGGAAAAGTAACGAAACACGCAGGATTTAGTGTCTCCATAAATTCCGCAGCCTCTCGTCCAACCGCTAACTATCATTGCTTGTTTATAAAGATAGTTGTGCAGTAATAAAACATCCTAGGGTGATCAAATAAGACAGGGAGATTAAAACAGTGAACGTTGATCGAACATGAGGGTGGAAATGGTGTGGGGGGAAACAAGTCGTGTGGGTGAGCGTGTTTGGGTTACAGTAAGATCGCGTCGGGAGGGAATGCGCTGCACAGAATGAGACACTAAAAATTTACGCGGGAGTAGGAAAGGCAGTGGGAATGGGGTTATTTCCTTTACTGGCCCTTACCACGGCAGGTGAGGTGGATTACGTGATCCAACTGCTTACAAAGTTCTAGGTTTCTCCTTGAGATTGCCGTGGCTTCTGAACGACACAGAAGGGGCTAAATCGACGCTTGAAGTAAGACTTTAAACGCAACCGTTGGATACACCACGTGGCCGGTATCCACCATGCGTCCCCAGTACCTAGTTCCCTGTTCTCAGTGGTCATTCAGGCATATGTTCAGCTCGACGAGTTGTAAACAGCTTTTGCGTGCGCCTTATACGTTTGAATCGCGCATTATGTGGAGTAGGCTCACGATTAGCCTAGGGTGTGTATGTGCACGCAGGGTGAGGGACGGTGATAGGGCGTGGGGCGTGGTTTTACTGAAGATTGTCGTAGATGCGCATATGGCCCAGTAGACCCATGCTACGGCTGGATGCCCTGAGGCAATATATGCAAGCAAAAAGAGAGGGATAGGAGTACGCTGAGGTTCAGACACTGGCTCACCAGTCACAGTGCAATGAATCCTCAAGTTACCGACCAGACTGATGTGATGGTGCGGCGTACGTGCTTCCACAAACTGCTGCGCCGTAGATGCGCCGGCCCAACAAGGGAGGCTGATTGGCTCATAGAACGCATTAATCGGGCTGTGCGTTCAATTCAAACACTAGGTGATTTACAAGCCTGGACAGACGACTGCTCCATGGGAGAGGGAAGAGAGTGAAGTCGCCATTAGGGAATCCATACCTACGGCACATAAGCGCATTCCCCATTAAAAAGGATCAGACACGCTCGAATCCATTACGACGCGCTAAAATTGTGGCTTGACCAACCACCGACCGGCGAGATGTCTCGGTTCTTGTGGTCATTACTGTGCACGTATGGAACGTGACTGTCTGATAGACTGAAGAGCTGTCTCAATGGCTTCTTATTAATGTTGCCGTAACGGCACCCCCGCTTAGGTGATATCCGAGCAGCCCTCGTAAAAGCCCGATACATTCTGTGGGGACCAGGTCTGGTGCGGCGAGCGTAGACAGGTCGTTTGACTTTGCCAACCACTGCGCTCTAACTCGCTCCCAGTCGTCCTGACACTGTCTCGTCATCCGACTCTGGTGGTTGAGGGAGAAGAAAGTGTGGTGGGAACAAGTCCGCCTCATTACAGACATATTTACGCGCAAGACACCGTCCGGTGCGCACTTAGTGGGACACGAGGTGGACCTGAACGTTCATGATGGTCTAACTGTCATGTGTGCGCTTTGTCTCTCAAGTGGACCGCGTGGTAAATGCGCTAAACAAACACGACGGCTAGACTGGAATCCAGCAGGCATTACCGAGAACGTTCGCCTATAATAAATGCCAACATTTGGGTGTGGTGGCCCGTCTAGGCGCAGGCCCACACTGTGCCAATTGGGATTCGTGCCTAATTTTTCTTGTTGTTTAAAAACCTGCTCAGCGTACGTTGTGGACCGGGGGATGTTGTGGTGCGCCTAGGTGTGGGTGTCGCTGTGCCAGCCAACTGCGTTCTCTCCCGCCTCCGGTCTTGACGCCAGATTCAGGTCGGAGAGGAGCGAGTGCGGCAGATGCAACGCAAGTCTATTATCACAGTAAACCAGCTCACACTCAAGTCACCGTCCCTATTGTCACTCCGTTGTGGATAACACGGTGGACGTCGTCGACAACGACAGTCAAACTGTCGTGTGCCTGCAGTACAATTGAGGAGAACTTAGCAGTCTAATGACTGTATCTAGTATCAGAAAAGGTCTGCAGTGCCGACGTGTTAATACGACAATGTTAAGGTAAAATAACGATAGTTATATTTTGTGGCCTTTCGAGGTTGGGACTCGCTCAAAGATGTACCACTTTAAGAAGATTCCGATGGTAGGCACATGATCAGTAGCTCCAAGTGGGCATTTCTGTCTTCAACTTCGAGAGAGCCCGCTATGAGCTAATTTACACGTTGGCTGACTTCGACGGCCGACTCCAAACACAGGTCAAGCACTCGTCCTAGGTACTCTACACGTGGGAAGGATCATGTGGAAAATTTGGAATGGGACATATGAACTATGTGGACACCGTCCATTGAATTCCTGCAGTCCTTGTCTCTCGCTCACGCAGTCCTAAAGGTAGATCAGCTTATACGTGTGCACTGCACGCCGTCCGCAGTGATGATAAGCGCTCACATGCTGAACTCGCATTGCGAAAGCTCTAGCTGTGGAATTGCATATTAGTGCGAACACAAAACCATAAGTGCTCGCGCTGCAACGATCTACTTTCGTTCACGGCAGGCTCGTGGTAAGTAATCACATTGGATGTTTTCCCATAGCCACAGACAGTTCCTGTAATGAATACATAACTAACGAGCGGCTTTAGAGTCACGATTAAAATAGGACATTTTACGGTCCTAGTTTTCCTTGGGAAAAAAACAGGCAGACTGGCTAGTAACTCCTTCACCACAACTGTACGCTTTTGGTAACCTAAGAATTTGTTTACCAAATTCTGCAGTGCCATCTTACCGTGGCGACCGCTACCCAAGAGGTGCAGCTTGCAGCGAGTACGACGTCCCTGCAATATTCGTAGATCCGCTGGCATGTGGGAACGATTAAGTGAATATCTTCCAGCAAGCTTCGCGAGTAAGCATGCACAGTATTATGTTTCAGGGCTAATTAATGCATGCTCACCCGGAAGATGTGTTTGCGATAGTAATGTTCCCTCAAAAGGGTCGCTTCCCCTCCATGTGACGTTGGCGTACGTGTTATGAATTTCAGACTCCAAGCATTTGTTTGCAGCAGAACACTACGATGTTCCCACCTTGTCTTTGGTGATATCTTCAGACAATATAGCGCTGTATGATGCCAATTAAAAGCAGATTGTTTCCACGTGTGCCACGGCAGAGGCAAACAGTAAAAGAGACTTTCGCGCGAGACCGCAGAAGGATTAGAGATAGCTAACCAATGATGTGCAAAATAACGTAATGCAACGCAACAATTGAGCTTACAGTAGGGCAGTGCCGACATCTGTAACAGCCCGCTGCGCCGCGGCCTTCCCCCTTTTGAGTTTAATCAATGGTCATGGGAATATACTTTAGTTCCGGAGACTTCACAATTTCCATGAACCTAGATATCTCCTTTTCCTGACTGATTTATGAAAGTTTGTCAGCTTCCACACATTTTGGACAACTTATGCAGAAGTTCTAAATTAACTGACACATACGCATATTCTGTCAATCGCTTTCGATTGATTGAATTTGTATGCTGAAAGAACGAACCCCTTAGTGTGAAATCCAGAAGAAATGGATCTCACTACAAAAGATGGAATCGTCCACTAACAGAGTAAAAAGCAGCTTTCGCAAACCCCTTGTCGGCTACTGCATACCGATCCGACTTCGACTGCCATCACGGATGATTGGTGGCTCACGTGAACAAGTGTGGTTGTAAATAACTGCATTAGGTTAACAGCCGTTATTTTGAGCTCCGTCCGTCTTTCAATGTGGTCCACAGAAAATCCGACAGAGTCGGAGTGAATAAACTCAAAGTGGAGTGAAACCATCATTTCATACTACCGAAAAATATACGATATGATATCTATCGTTTGCAAGCAGGGAAACTGTTGACAGATTCATAATCTGACTATGTTGATTGACCGGTGTGTCGAAAAACGGGTGTTTCACATCACTGTCTTCAAATGACGACCAACCAGCTGAAACAAAATCCTTTGACAAGGACAGTAAGAATGGTTTACTGTTCCCCGCAGGCAACCGCTCGAGAGGGCTGAAGGAATGAGCCATACGCTCTAGCATTAACCATACTCATCTCAATAGTACTCTAAAAATCTTCGAACCACTCGTACTCGACACGCTCATCAACCCGCGGACACTTGTGGGCATCGAACTGTCTGTAACTGCTCCGCATCGGTAGAGACGATTGTGCTTACATAGGACTGAGATATCGAATGAAAATGTGTCTTGACAAGCTTAGTATTCCGTTAAGTGGAGACGAATTTGTGGTTAATTTGGCTATTGATGGTCTGTCAGCATTTCGAAAAACGAGCATGGAAGTGGTCCATTCCAGGTATGCACTTGAGGCCCTCGACGGGCGTTTGCCTGGTAGAGGTTTGCTGTAGTAATGGTAAGCTGTCTGATCTACAAACATCTGTGAGGTCGGTTTCTACGAAATTAAGCCGCTGCGGGTAAGTGGGCTTCAGCGCGAATATTTACAATTAATATCAACTATAAGGGAGAGGAAATGAAAGACACATTCTGTGCGTAAAAACTCTACGACGGCATTATGTGTGTATTGTTGGTGAGGTTTTATTACACTGACAGTTTTTAAAGCTGAAAAGAGGAATATGCAGACTTCCACATTTCAGTTCGCATTCGGCAGGCGTCTCAAGTTGTCACGGGGACTCTACACGAAATGGCTTAATAGAAGTCTTTCATTCATGGAGTTTGACGGTTAGTTTAGTATCTAGCTTTCTTATATTCCGCTAAATTTTAGGACGGCCCGAATCGCCCCCAAAATCTCTCCTCGACCGGGGTAAGCCCTGATAGCATCTAGGCGCTCAGAGCTAGGCATTTGCTAGTCCATTTGATTTGCGGATTAATGCAGAGCAGTAAACTAATTGGTCGACGGAACTCGGCCTGTGTGAGGAACGAAGCCTTCCTGCTACAGCCCCTCCTTGTTGCTCAGCTGAGTGAATTTTGGACGTCACGCCTGCGAGATCCTTTTGCGAGTACCCACGCACGCAATTTGCGGGGAAGTTTAGACATCTATCTGGAGACTTAAACCGTCGAGGGCGACGACACCCCAACTCGCCCGAGAAGGCGCGTTAACTTACTGTACGCGCTTGGAGAGTGCCTGTCACGATTTTTGAAAAAGTTAAGTTAATCACAAGAAAAGCCCGCAATCGGACTGTTCCTGAACGACTAGAGTGCTATCAAGGAGCGTAAGTGGAATTTACATATGCATGAATTTGTCATACACAAGCGGCAATCACGTGGAAATTTGGGAACAGAAAATGGACATAAAAAAACACCGTAAATCTGAAGGTCTTATTATGGAAACATTTTACAATATATTATAGTAAAATGACGCTTCCGGCTCCAGCTCTTATAATTACCAATGATAAAATTCCCCAGTAGTTGCGTTCCATTTTGGCTTAAAACTAACATATAAATACCATAAGCAAACATTAATCTGACTGATTGAGTGTAGTGTATGGCGGAGTAATTACACCGCCATACACTACACTCAATCAGTCAGATTATATGATATCCTTATTAATATCTTTAAGTTAGATTCTAAAGGCTATAACAAAACGTTCGCTCATTTAAATGACATACGGCATTGCAAAGAAGCATGGAAAAAGGAAATGGATAACGTACTGCAGTCCCAACGATCCGGATGGGGAAAAGGGATTGAACGTGATATGCGGACAGGTTTCGGAGTGCTGAATAGTGATTGGTCGAATATTTTCATGAGACCCGCGAAGGTATCTGGAACTATTCTTGAGTTTAAATTTTGTGAAATTATATTAGAGTGTCACTTCCAATCACTGAGAAACCCGGAAGAGATCATTAAGAAAGTCGGTCACTTAAGAAACTTGGTCAAATAAGAAGTTATTATATAGTTACTCGCTTTGAAATTTTCCCGCGGCTCACCCAGAGTTTAATTAGTTATTTAATACAGTTAGCTAGCTAGTCGGTTAGCCAGTATAGTTCAGCTCATTTTAGTTCAGTTTATTGAGGGAAATAGGATATGCATTTGAGTACCCTATTTGCAACGTAAAAAAATGTGTGGTGTACAGATAAATGCTCTGGGCTCAAATAGTTCAAACACGCACATAATCGTAGGACAAAATAAGAACGAGTTACAGTGGGTAAGCTCTACTTCTCATCGCTCATGGTCATTTCGGAACATAAATATGTTAAGATTCTTTTTAACGCCTTGTATAGATGGTCGTGGTAGCAAGTTCAAAAAAGTCCTCGAAGACCGAACAGCAATCAGTATCAGTATCAGTTTATTAAGGGAAATATAGGCAAGCGTCTTTGAACTCCCTATTGGTTACAAGTCTTTGGAGAAAAACATGGAAAAATGGAAAGGTGAAAATGGGACTTTGTTTATGCTCGCGGACAGCTGACAGCTAGTCGAAAAAGAGTAATCATTAACGGTTACCGACTAATTACAAGTAGTATAAGCACGTATAATATGGTGCCGGGTTATGTGAGTGGATGTGAGAGTGGTAAGTAGGAAGCTTGATGCATGTCAAGTCTACACTTGAAGGAATTCACGCAGGGGGAGGTTAGAACATCGGTAGGCAGGCCATTCCACGCTGCAACCACTCTGTTACTGAAAAATAACTTCCGTCCATTGATTCTTGATTTCCCTGCGCGAAGTTTTAGGGGATGACCGCGCAAAGTGGGCGTTATAGCTTGGGTGAAATAATCAGTGGGATCTAAACAACAGTCTAGGCCGTTGATGAGGCGAAATGTTACTATAAGGTCACCACGTAATTGCCTGTAGGAAAGGGGAAACAGGTTGAGGATTGACAGTCTGGTTTCATAGGGCAGTGCCCCCAGACCTTGTGTCATTTTGGTCGCCCGTCTCTGGACCTTCTCCAAGACGGTATAATCCTTGGCAGTCCAGTGTCTCCACGCCTGTATGGCGTATTCTAGATGAGGTCGCACGACGGTGCGAAATATTTTGGAAAAGCAGTCAGGGTCAAATCCCATAAATGCTCGCCTAATGAGTTGCAATGTGGCCGTAGCCGATTTAGCCGCCTTCGCGCAGTGCAGTGTTGGTTTGAGGGAAGATGTAATCCATACACCCAGGTCCTTCTGACTGTCAACCTGTTGCAGTGATGTGCCGTGTAGGAAGTAGGTCCTGGGACTGGGGGCTCTGAAGCCGCCGAGTTCAAGAAAGTTACACTTGCTTATATTGAAGGGCATAAGCCAGCGCTTCGACCAGTCTTCGAGCCTGTTCAAGTTTGCTTGCAGGTGGTCTGCGTCTGCCGCATTGTGAATAACTTTCCACAATTTTATGTCGTCGGCAAACAGGATGGCATCACAGTCTAGGTCCTTGACGCAGTCATTTATGAAAACGAGAAATAATGTGGGACCCAGGACTGAGCCCTGTGGGACGTAGCTCACCACGCTTACATCTGAGGACTGTTGACGCCCGACCTGCACTCTTTGGGACCGTCCAGCCAAAAGGCTCTGGATCCATACAAGAAGGCGTCCACGAATTCCAGCGTTGCGCAGTTTGTACAAGAGACGTTGGTGAGGAACGCTGTCGAAAGCCTTTTTGAAGTCGATGTAGATGGCGTGAACCACATTGCCTTCATCACGTGCGGAAGGCTTACAAGAGATCCCGCGGAGTTGCCTGTAACTCAAGGGAAAGAGGTTCCGATTTACTAGGCAGGTTGCATAAGGAAAGGAGCTTTGACCTCCATCCATCTTCGTGGCTCTCCTTTGGACACTTTCGAGGCAGTTTTAATTCCTCAACCGGCCACGGTCTCCAGGCTTGTATGCCGTACTCCAAATGCCGCGGATGAATGCTCCGAAGGTCTTTGAGAAAGTATCCTCGTCAAAGTCCATAAACACACGCTTGATGGCGTACAGTACGGATATTGCGCTTTTTGCCACTCACGAAAAATAGGCGGATGGCTTCGTCAGCACACCGAGGTGCATTTGGGCTTCGACCTCTTGTAGGCCTGCACCGCCCAGGAAGTAGTCTCTTGTGCTGGCGGATCTGGCTGTGTTGTCTAGGCGAAGTATGCTACATTTGGCAACGTTGAACCGCAGGAGCCAATGGTTTGATCACTCCTCCAACCGATTCAGGTTCATCTGCAGTCTGTCTTCGTCGGCAGGACCCCGAAATGCACTCCATATCTTCATGTCATCGGCAAACATTGCTAGTTCGCAGTCTAAAGCTGTTGCGGCATCGTCCACGTATATAAGGAACAAAATGGGTCCCAGAACTGAACCCTGGGGGACTCCACTATTGACCATAGCCGGATCTGATTTTCCTCGACCGATGCACACGACCCGGTGTCGACCCAAAAGGTACTTTTCGATCCATTTAAGGAAGTTGCCGCCGATCCCTATTTTTTTAAGTTTATGTAAGAGCCTCTGGTGTGGCACAGTGTCGAACGCCTTCTGGAAGTAGATGAAGGCTATGTGGACCGCGTGCCTGTCGACGAGAGCTCGGGTCCAGCTCTGAAGAGATTGCAACAAGTTTGTCGTGCAAGATCTTCGTTTCCGGAACCCATGCTGGCACTTCAATAGCAGGCCGTGAACTTACAGGAATTGCATCAGTTCATTCTTTATGAACCTTTTCATAACGTTGCTGAGAATGCATGTCAAGCTTATGGGCTTGTAATTTGTCGTTGCTGCCCTGTTACCTCCTTTGTGTAGCGGAGTAAAATGCGCCAGCTTCCAATCGACAGGAAGTGTTCCAGTGTCAAATGACGTTCGATAAAGGCACAGAAAGCGCTCTAACAAGTTCCTTGAAAAGCTTGGGCGGAGTCGCATCTGGTCCTGGCGACTTCGACTCGTTCAATGCCTCTTATTCTCTTTGGCAATGTCTTCTGACAAAAGTATATCACTGACGATTGGGGTCGGCAGTTCTTCTGTGGAGTGAAGAAGGTCTCTGAATTAGATAGTTTTTAGTGGGCTAGCGTAGTTAGTTTGTTAGTTAGTTGGCAAGTTAATCAGTTAAATGGTTAGTTCTTATAGTTAATCCGTTAGTTAGGTCGTAAGTTA
Source organism: Spirometra erinaceieuropaei (assembly GCA_902702965.1). Classification (NCBI taxonomy): domain Eukaryota; kingdom Metazoa; phylum Platyhelminthes; class Cestoda; order Diphyllobothriidea; family Diphyllobothriidae; genus Spirometra; species Spirometra erinaceieuropaei. The sequence goes on along the minus strand of CACRXP010000326.1, from coordinate 315,647 downwards.
GTTATTTAATTAGTTAGCATATTTAGTTAGTGTTTTTAGTACAGTCAGTATATAATCACTTGTTTCGAAAGTTTCACGTAGTTTGCCCAAGCTTAAGATTTTCACGGCTTTTGGCTTCTAGTAATCCGTCCAGAAACACCATTTGTTTGGAAATGGCGATGTGGATGTGCCAAACATTTAACCTAAGTAACTGGTGAATTAACGGCAAACGATCGAAATTTAAAATATGCAGTGGGAAATGCCATTGTTTAACGGCAATTCACTATCGCATTCTCACTTTTGTTACCATTTTCCTCTGCCTTTCTGAAATTTTATACTTTAGTTTTTGATTGTTTTAACTAATTAATGTTCTATTTGTCCGTTTACCTTTTGGTTTTTTGGGTTGCGCGCTCTATTAGATCTCACTCGTAAGTGCGGCATGTGATAAAAAAACGCGATATGCGGACGTGTCTTGGAGGGCTGAACAGTGATTGGTCGAGCATTTTCATGCGAACCGCGACGGATTCATGGACCATTCTTGAGTTTAAATCTTGTGACATTATGTTTGAGTGATACTTCCAATCACTGAGAGACCCTGAAGATGCCATTAAGAAAGTCAGACGATTGAGAAAGTTGGTAAAATAAGAAGTTATTACATAGTAACTCACTTTGAATGTTTCACATAGGTGGTTAGATAATATAGTTAGTTAATTAGTTAGGTAGGTCGTATGGTTAGTAAGATGGTTAGTTCGTAAGTTACTTTGTTAGTTGAGTAGTTAGTTAGTTTGGTCTGTATAGTTGGTTAGTATTGTTAGTAAAGTTAGTACATAATCACTCGTTTCGAACGTTTCACGCAGTTTGCAAAAATTTTAGATTTTTCACGTCTTTTGGCTTCCAGTGGTCCGTCACGGTACGCCTTCAGGTTACATATCGCGATTAATATGTGCCAATCATTTAACCTAAATAACGGCAAACGGTGGGTATGTGCGATAGTCATTTGGAATTTACATTAGTTAAAGGCATTTGCTATCGCATTATCACCCCTATTACCATATTTCTATGCTACTCTAGCATGCTATACATTGCCGTTTTTGTTTTAACTAACCAACGTCTTGTTTGTCCGTTTACGTTTTTGTTTTTCGGGTTGCGGGTCCTATTAGAATTCATACGCATGTGCGTTGGATAACGAAACCCACTATTCTTATCGATCTGTCGTACGCGCAGTCAGCGTAAACAAAGCTAATATCGCCTTCGAGAATAAATAATTTCCGTCTATTCTCTTCACCCGGAAATGTATTGTACAGGCCACACAGCATATATTATCTATAAGAATGCAAAATTTACCCGATATAAGGCAGAGTGACGTCATCAGAAATGATTAAATTTCATCATAACCACACGGGGATTAGCCACATATAGCCGCGAATTGCACCGGGACATGTGTTGAAAGTGTACTAATGCATTGCGAAATATTCTCAGCATTTTTTTGCGAAAACTAAGGGTAGTAATCTGCGGAGTGTTTTAGCCGGCTATTAGGCGACTGGATGAACATTCTCCCGCGAGGTGCTAATGCTTTAACGACAATACTAGACTTAAAGTTTAGCGATATCGTGTTTGGATAACACTTCCAGTCACTAAACGACCTGGCGGATGCCATTAAGATACTCGATTAAGCCAGGAGTAAAAAAGGTAAGTGTAATCTTAGGCAACAGGCTACTATAACATGCCATCAAGTGCCCACGTGTTTTTTTCTGTGCTTTGCAGAGACTGACAGAATTGCGGCAATGTTCTTTAAACTGGACCACATCCACGAATTTTCTTCGACCGAAAAGGTCGAAAAGGCAGGAATTTACGAGGAGAATTGTTTTCCGGTCTTTGCTGTGTTAAGTCCTCGTTCTTAAGAAAGGTTATTTTGGTTACTCCACCCCCTCCCCCCATTCTAAAGCGTATGCTGTGGTACTAAAGCAAACACTGAATCTGCGTGCACGTTTTAAGAGTCTGATGCGAAAAACGGCACATATTGTAGTTACGAGAACGCATGTTCAGGGTGAGAAGCCATCTGAAAGTAGGTTCGAATATTGTTACCCGTTTTGGAAATTTCAGGCAGCTCACTCAATCTTTTGAATTTTCATTGGTTTCAGCTTCCAGTGGGCCTTTCGGCAATGGCACCTGGTTAGATACGACGGTAAGGATGCGACCGTCATTTTACCTGCTTAACTATTGAAGCCTTGCCATTTGTTCGTTGTGACTAAGTAGCATTGTGTTTGATCGTTTATTTTTTGGTTTTTGGCTTGCGCGCTTATTGGATTCTATTCGCACTAGTTGTGGATAGACAGTCCCCTTTAAAAGGTATAGAACCGGCGACTGAAAAAATGGCGACCTTTACGGATCAGTTCTGCAGGCTTTTACGTGTTGCGGCAGCGTCTGCGCCCATTACTGACATGCAGCTGAGTTTATAATTCAGTATATATGATGGATATAGACAGAGCCTTGGAAAACCATATTTACAGATAGAGGTATGAAAAAAAACGCAGATATTTACATAACAGTTGTGCCAGTCATTGATATCGTGTAAATGTTTGACCACCAAGCATAAATTTATCTAGTCTTCCTTTGAATTTCTCAACGGTTTCCGCTATAACAACGGACTTCGGCAATTTGTTCCATCGTTCAGCAAGCCGGTGAGAGAAGAATTGGGCCCACAATTCAAGTTTGACATATTTTATCTTCAATTTGTTTTGTTGCCCTCGAAAATTGGTCGTCCGCGCTAGTTCGAAGAAACTGCCAAACTGAAGAGCACAGTCTAGCCCTCTGACGATTCTGAAATCCATGATCATATCCCTCCGTATTGTCTATAAGAGAGAGGAAATATTTTTAGCTTTTCCAGGCGTCTCTCATAAGGCAGGCAACTTAATCCGCTGACCAGCTTTGCCGCTCTTCGTTGTGCGTTCTCCAACAGGGTTTAATCTTCGTTCGCTCAGGGACACCATGCCTGAACACAATATTCCAACACTGGTCGAGCAAATGTTCAAAATACTCGGCCGAAAAGTTTTTCGTCAAAATTGCGGAAGATTCTTCTAATCGCGCCTAGCATACCCATAGCTTTCTTTGATATCGTGGCGCAGTGAGACGATGGTTTGAAAGTTGACGCCATCCACACACCGAGGTATCTTCACTGGTTGGCTGATTCGAGTTGGTGACCTCCTTTAAAGTTGTGAGATTCAAATCTCAACGGCCTCCTGTTGCTCGATCGTAATCGGATATGTTGGCATTTGTTAAGGTTGAGGTAAAGACAGCACTCATCACATCACGGTTGCAAGCGATTCAGATTGTTTTTTTTTTTAACTGCAGAGACCCTTCTGACTACTCAAATGATTTCCAAAATTGGAGATCATCGGCAAACATTTCGCACTAGCAGCTCAGACAGTCCAGGAAGTCGTTCACATATATTAAGACCAAAATTGGTCCCACAGCGCTCCCCTGCGGAGCGCCACTGTGGATAGTTGCCCATTTCGATTTAGCGTTTCCTATACGCACACGCTGAGATCTGCTCGCAAGAAAATCGGTTAGCCAATTCAACAGATTTTCACTTACGCCCACATGACGTAGTTTAAATATACCTCATCTGTGTGCAACCCTATCAAAAGCCTTTCTTAAGTCAATGTACACGGCGTGGACTGATAAACCCATGTCGATTGATTTCTTCCACTTCTCCATGGATACTAGCAGGTTAGTGAGACAGGATCGGCCCCCTCGAAATCCATGCTGATGAAAACTGAGCAAGTTGATTTCTACAAGATGTCACACCAGCTCCGTTTTTATAACCTTTTCCATTAATTTGCAACAGATCCTTGTGAGGCTCACTGGTCTAGGACTATTTAGGTCTGTTTTCTCGACACCCTTATTAATGGGGCTTATATTTGCATTCTTCCAGTTGGCAGGCAGAGTCCCGGTCTTCATCAAATTTCTGAAGATCCTGGATAACTGGGAGGCCAGTTGGTCTGAGAGTTCACTCAGGACTTTTGCGAGCACGCCGTCCGAACTAGGAGATTAAGTGGGTCGTATTTGACTCAACGTTTTCCATACCGTGTCCATTGTGAAGGCAACCGTGCTTATTGTATTGTTTGATTTGACAATTGGGAGTAAACTCCTTCATCAAAAGCCGGTTCTTCGGCATACACAGAAGTGAAGAAGTCGAACAACAGGTTCGATTCATCTAAATTGTCAGACAACGTATTTCCCGGTTGCGTTTCGCCTTATTCACGTATCGAAAGAATTTTTTACTCAAATTCTGCCCTTCCTCTCCTTAACAGACTCCGGCATACATTGCTCTGTTGTTTAAAGTCGGCGAACTGCTCTGGTTGTTGACATCGGGCGTACTTTTTACAAAGTCTCCATTTCAATTTAATGTCCTTCTTTTTTTCTGACGTCACACAATTTGGCCGGGAAGTGCGCGGTTTCCTCTTCAGTGGGCAACAGATCTCTAACAAGTGCTGCATTACGTTCCTGAAGAAGAGCCAGGTCCTTATGCTGCATTTCTGTTCATCCTCTGTAGCAGATTTTTTATTCTGGGATAATCCCCTTTCCATATATTTCTTTCCTCTGCAGCTTGAATTTCGGGTACAGGAAAATGACTATACTCCAATACAAGAACTCAGTGGCGACTTTGGCCAAGGGGCCTGTGCGATTACAATCTGTGAATACAACTATCATACCTAGTGATGATTAGGTCCAAACAACTGAATCGAGTGTCCATTTTAACATGTTGGGTAAGAAACACATCGGTGATCAGTTCCTAGGAGTTTCCTGATAGCGTGCAATGCATCAAAGCCGATTAGATATCTGGACATTTGAAGTCACCAAGTAGAATTATGTGTTTGCTTTGACAAATTTCTTTTATCGGAATACTGAGTGCATCGTCCGCCTCCGTCCGCCGTCCCGATGGTCTGTAGACCAGGGCCATATGGAGGCTTAGATGGTTTGGCACTTTCGAGTAACAACTGAGTATTTCACAATCAATGTTCCTAAACGGGGAAGGCTCAGGTCTGACGTAGTCGATGTCACCTCGTTCGTTTCGGTTCATTCGGAGAAACTGAAAGCCATCTAGCTTAACTTCCGCGTCTTTTATCTGCTCATTTAACCATGCTTCTGTTAGAGCTATCAAGTCGCATTGGAAATGGGCAACGCTTAGTTTTATTCAGTTTATTTGGTAAGGATAATAGGCAAAACCTTTGAAAACCCTGCTGATTACATGTCAGCTCGTTAGAAATAACTGTACATGAACAAGTTCCACAACCCGCGCGGTTTGAATTTTGAGTTGCAAGACGGAAGTTTTTCAATCGAGTCTCTTCACTGAAAACGACTGTCCTTCACCAAAAAGTGGATTATAAAATGCCTTTCTGACCACGATCCTCCAGCTATTTTCATCGATACTCCTATCGTTCGATCAGAACAAACTTCAGCAAAAACGGTCTTCCTGTCGGAAATCTCGGCTTGTCTACAGGGCATACCCATCCAATACACCATCTCCAATTGCTCACCAAAGTTAGGAGCAACATCTACGAGAAGGCTGAGTCGATATTTCTACACTGCTTGCTGTGCTGCTTAAATTCGGACAACTCGAGTTGTCACACTTTACCATAGATTTACCTGAAAAAAACGTTCCCTGGAAACTTTCGGCGTATCCAGCATAAGCATAGACACTGTCCACAGTTGTGCATTAGGAAATAGCTTGTTATTCCTGTAGATTTGTCCGTTTTTCATAAGTCCACTACATAATGACGATTTGCGCAGCCACACAAAGTAGTGCGTCGCACGTCGGAGTCGAACCACCGACCGTCGACATTCCAGTCGCGCACGCTAACCCCTCGGCCACCGCGGCACGACGGCGAGCGGTGTCGCAAAGTTTACTTGATAGTAAATGCGTGCCGCATACCGATCGATTTTGCAGTGGATGCGAGATATTGGCCCAAAAAATCAACCGCCTTGAGGAAGAGATGGAAAAGATGAAAACTCTTCTACAATGTAAACTAGACACACTTGGCGATGCGAATGTACCTGCTGGACGAATAACTAGAAGTAGGGCCAAAGGACGTCGCACAAAAAATACGCCATCAACACCTTCTGCAGATGTCACGGCACACCCAGCACCAACACATAAAATACAAGACGACAACAACCAGCGAAGCAACGATAAAAAACAGAGGAAAAAAAGAAATCGTGCAGCAAAAAGGTCGAAGGACATGAACAGCAGCTCCCGAGGAATGCCTCCGAAGAACCGGAACCAGGGACGTCGGCGTCCGTGTCGCCCATCACGGGAAATGACATGGGTCCTAAAACCCTCAACCTATCGCAAAAAACTGTCGACTTTGATGAAAATGCAAACAAAGCAGAGACGAATGAGGATCTTAATCGACTGCAGCTTATATCCTCGTCAGATCATGACAACCACATGTTGCCTATGTCGGAGCACGAAACCACTGTGTTCTCGAGAGTGTCGCCGGTCAGAGGACAATGTCTGATTATTCAGGGACTTCCCGAATCCACAGCTAGTACCTCCAAAGAGCGGGTCTCGGCAGACCTACAACTCTTCCAATGTCTACTCAACGAACTTCTGCGCCCCAATGAGGAAGTTTCGGTTCTCAAGGCCTTTAGGCTTGGAAAGCGCTCAATCGACATATCAGAGCACTTACGTCCCCGACCACTCAAGATTGTGTTAGCCAACCAAGGACAAGTAGGACTTATTCTCTCACGACGATTCCGAATCAAAAACACCAACCGCGGCGTTTTTTTTCAGCCGGACTACACACCGGCAGAGAGAATAAAACGTCGACAATTAGTTCTGGAACTGAGAACAAGGTTGCAGGATGGCGAGACGGATCTTGTGATCTACAACAACCAGATAGTGCAGCGCCCTCCCCTAATCCGTTGGACCGAACCGATCCGGATGAGGGCACAGTAGCTTCCTTAAATGGGATCACAAGCGGCACCATAATCAAACGCCCCAAAACTCTGAAACTAACGTTTTTTTACACCAACGTGCAGAGTATATTGCCCAAGTTAGACGAACTGAAGATCCACATCTGTGAACTTTCCCCTGACATTGTCTCTTTGACAGAAACCTGGATGTCTGAAAACGTGGATGACCGCGAATTAGTGCTACCAGGATTTCAGTTGTTTCGAAGAGACAGGAGAGAGCGTCAGGGAGGAGGAGTCGTCACGTACGTAAAACACGGCCTGCTTGTGTCAGAAAAAACAGAACAGTTTGCATGCAGCGCCGAGACTATCTGGCTCACTATAAGGGTACCAGGATCACATAGCCTTGAAGTTCTGACCGTCTATCGACCACCGAGGAGTGACCCCGAGGCTGACGCTCGTCTGTTAGAGGAGCTAGGACGATTTTCTCTCCGGCTTGACGTCCTAATCATGGGCGACTTCAATGCACCGCTCATTGATTGGAGTTCATTATACGCGCGCGGCCCAGAACTAGCTTTCGACCGACGCTTCTTGGACATGGCACTCAGGTCATTTCTCACACAGCACGTCCTATTTCCCACGAGGGCCCGTGAGGGGCAGCAGTCAAACTGCTTGGACCTGGTGCTCACAAAATCGATGGACAGCATAGATGAGGTACAATGTCTGCCTCCCTTAGGTCGAAGCGATCACGTTGTACTTCAATGGGACTATTCAATCTTTTCCGTGCCTGAACAGCCCACCAAAATTAGAAGAAATATTTGGCGTGGGGACTTCGATCAAATGAAGACCGAAATCAACAATACGGACTGGGAATCAGCGTTTTCCGGAAATATAGAGGAGGATTGGAAATGGTTCAGTGAATTATTGCATGTTCTCCTGACAAACCACTGCCCGCTTTCACGGAAGGGGCTAAACAATCGACCCCGGTGGCTGACCCAGGCGTTAAAAAAGGAAATAAATAAAAAACGGAGATTGTGGCAGAAATCTCTTACTGATGGGACTCCTGTATCCACAAACGCATACAAAAGACAAAGGAACTTAGTCAAGCGACTAACCCTCAGGACAAGGCAAAATTTTGAAAAAGACCTATTGAATCGTGCTATGGAAAATCCAAAATTATTCTACAGCTACATAAGAAGCAGCACACTAAACAGAGATCCAATCCCCCTCCTGAAGACAAGCGGAGACGTAGAGATTAGTGAGGATGGAGAAAAAGCTGAGCACTTTTCAAAATTTTTCAAATCCATCTTTACTAGGGAAAGTCCATTTACTCCTCCAGACTACGACTTCGATGAGGGTCCAAAAATTGAGTCTGCATCTTTTGATGAAGCGACTGTTCGCAAAGAGCTAATGACGCTAAATGAGTCGAAATCACCAGGTCCAGACGACATACCGCCTAAGTTACTAAAGGAGCTCGCTGCCGAACTAGCCAAACCATTGTCCATGCTTTTCCAAGCCTCGTTCGAAGCCGGCTGCTTGCCCGCCGACTGAAAATCTGCGCGGATCACACCACTGCATAAAGGAGGCAGCAAGGCCTCTGCAAACAATTATAGGCCAATTAGCCTCACCTCCATCTGCTGCAAAATCATGGAAAAAATAATTAAGCGAGAGCTAATGCGCCTCCTAGAGCAACATAATCTACTATCTGATGCGCAGCATGGATTCCGTAGTGGCGGGTCTTGCGTGACTAACTTGCTCAACTGTTTGGAACGTTGGACTCTGTCAGTTGATGAAGGCAATGCGCTACATGTAGTCTATATCGACTTTAAAAAGGCATTTGATAGTGTCCCACATCAGCGATTGCTGCGCAAACTGAGCCCAACAGGCGCTAGGGGTAACCTCTTAAAATGGATTCAAAGCTTCCTATTTGACCGTTCTCAAACCATCCATGTCGATGGCCAGCAGACGGAGGTTGCCGTTGAAAGCGGCGTTCCCCGAGGCTCAGTTCTTGGTCCTACTTTGTTCATCAACGATTGCGTTAGTGGACTGGATTGTGGTGTCGCCATGTTTGCGGATGACATTAAGCTCTAGAGCGTCATTCGAACTGCAGATGACGAAGAGCGTCTGCAGGCGAACCTAAACCGACTCCAACAGTGATCAAAGGCCTGGCTTCTGCCGTTCAACGAGAAAAAGTGCAATATTCTACGAGTCAGCAGAGCTCGCTCTCCGAACCATATGGCCTACTGCCTAAACGGTATACCACTGCAAGAAGTGGACTCGCAGAAGGACTTGGGAGTATGGATTACGACCTCGATCAAACCCTCGCTGCACTGCACGAAGATAGCCAAGTCTGCAATGTCAGTCCTCTACCTTGTCCAGCGGGCTTTCGCTGCCTTTGATGAAGACTGCTTCGCTAAAGTCTTTCGAACTTTTGTGCGTCCGCAACTAGAATTTGCTATCCAAGCTTGGAGACCCTGGACCGCGAAGGACCTCAGCATCCTTGAAAGGGTTCAAAGGCGTGCAACGAAACTTGTGGCAGGACAGGGTTCACTACCATATGCAACGCGGTTAGCTAACCTTGATCTCTTTCCCTTGAGTTACAGTCAGTTAAGGGGTGACCAGATACAAGCCTTCCGTATCATACGCGGTCAGGACTGTACCCTCGTACCGGGGGACTTCTTCGAGTTAACAACCACCACAAATCTACGAGGCCATCCATTCAAACTACGTGTGACAGGGGCCAGACTGGACACACGAAAGTTCTTCTTCTCCAACAGAGTGCTAGAAGCCTGGAATGCCCTGCTTGTGGATGTCGTTATGCCTGCTTCCGTCGAGGTCTTTAAGAGGAAGCTGGATTTGTGTAGCAGTGTCCACTAAATTATCACCCCGATCTTTGTAACCTGGACAAATTCCGTTATTATAATACTACTTGCTATATTTCAGTAGCATTTTAAATCGAATGTTTTATTGTGCCAACTCATCGCCTACGCTTACTGACATGCACATATGCAAATCTTGTCACCGGATATATTATTTATTTTGCTGCACTCGAAACGACAGCTCTACAACTGCTCGTACCACTAAAACTCGAGACAGTTTGTTTGTCTGTACAGACCTGACGCTTTTCCGATTATTTGTTCCCTTATGATACCTTTTCGAGTTTTTGAGATTTTGCAGTTGTTTGTAAACAAAGAGGGAGTTCAAAGGTGAAGACCTGCATTTCCCTCAATAAACTGAACTGAACTGAACTGAATAAAATTATTCGCTATTGAAACAGTACTTCATTCATTTAAGTAGCATTGTCTCAGAGAAAATATTCGGGGGGTCGTGGGTATTAGTTCCGATTCAGACTGTCGAGGGAAAACAGGGGACACAAATATTTATCCCACAGTTTCTTGAAGAGTTGCAGAGACATAGCCTCCACGACTGACTGACGGAGATCGTTCCATTTCTGCACTACCCTCTGCGTGGAAAATTCAAAACGAAGATTCAGCCTGGACATTGTTGCTCGTAACTTCATCCAGTGACCACGAAGATTGGACGAAAGGTGCCACTGAAACATGCCCTCAAAGTTAAGTCCATGCTCAAGACTATGTATTGTCTTGTAGACGAGGGTAAGATCACCTCTTTGTTGCCTGTAACACAGAGGGAACAAATTAAGGCAATTCAGTCTGTCTGTGTAGGATTGGCTTTTTAGACCGTTTACCAGCTATGTTGCACGACCTTGCACCCGTTCGAGGCATGCTTGGTTCTTTACTTGCCTTGGTCGCCACGCTTGTACGCCATACTCTAGGTGGGGCCGGACAAAGGTGCCGTAAACTTTCCCAAAGACGTCTTGGTCAAAGGTTAGGAACGCACTTTTGATTGCATGCAGCACTCCCATGACGTTTCCTGCAGCCTTGTGGCACTGTAGTGTTGGTTTCAGGTTGCTCTGCATCCAAACCACAAGATTTTATTTAAGGATTCACGGGTAGCCTTATTTCTTTCAGTTGACATGTCCTCAGGCTCTCATTTGGATGAGAGTTGGTTGGACGCAGATGAAGGATGGCACACTCCCCCTCATTTAAATGTAGAAGCCATTTCTTCGACCACGCTTGCAGTCGGTGCAGATTATCTTGAGGGGATATCTGATCATTCGGTCCCTTAATGACTTGCCAGAGCTTAACGTCGTCGGCAAACATTATTTTGCCTCAGTCGAGTTCCTGAAGACTGTCATTAACATAAAGGATGAAGAGCAATGGTCACAGAACTGAGCCTTGAGGCACACCACTGGTCAGATTCGCCTATTCTGACATATCATCTCCGATACAGACACGTTGTTTCAGACCAACCAGAAACGCCCTAATCCAGTTCAGAAGATCTCCCCGGATGCCTATGGCGCTCAATTTATGAGGAAGGCGTTGGTGCGGAACAGTATCGAAAGCTTTGCAGAAATCGATGTACACGACATCGACCTCAAAACCCTCTTCTAGAGTCCTGGTCCAGATCTCCAGAGAAGCTAGCAGATTTGAGAGGCAGGAACGTCCTCTCCGGAAGTCATGTTGAAAATCCTGCAAGATGTTATTTTCTTCACAAAATTGCTGTTTAGCGCTGTTTACTAGAGCTTCCGTCGTTTTGTATGGCAGGCAAGTCAAGCTAATAGGCCTGAAGCTGCTTACTGTCATCCTGCTACCTCCCTTATATAAGGGAACGAGGTAAGCTGTCTTCCACTGTGATGGTAGCAGTCCTGTTCTCATTGACAGCTCAAAGAGGCTTTGGCAGCTCCGTTGACACCTTCTTAAGTATCAGCCCGGGAATTCCATCAGATCCAGGAGACTTATCAGGTTTTATTTGACTGAAGACGCGTCTTACCTCTTCGGCAGAAAAATCAACGGTTTTAATGACGGCAGTATCTTGGCGCATTTGAAGCTCCTGGCTGTCTCGGTCCATTTCAAACCGCTGATTGTCTTCTGAGGACTCCTCCGTAAAAACCGACTGGAAAAACTGAGACAGTAATTGCACTTTCTGTGGCCCTTCAACTAATGAGTTTCCGAGGCTATCCTTTAGACAGGCAATTTCGTCCCTATGTTTCCTCTTACTGCGGATGTACCCGTAAAACTTCTTGGGACATGTAATGGGGTCTGCTATCAGTCGGCACTCGAAAGAAGTTCTAGCAACCCGTATTTGCTCGTGGTATTTATTGCGCTGATCCCTATATTCGGCGAATGACTTTGGATCCCGAAGTTGTAAATACTATTTCCACAGTCTCTGTTTCTTCTTCATGGTCCCTTTTGTCGTCGGATTGACCCACGGCGGTCGCGCACATGGTCTTGTTATTTTTATTGGACAATGGGAGTCAATTAGACGCTCTAAAATCCCGCGAAAGTACTGCCAGAATTTCCTTGAATCTTCCATGTTGACTAACCAGGTTTCCTTCAAAAAAGTACGTGTCATTGCGTTAAAGTCCCCCTTCCAAATATTTCTGCGCCTCTTGATTTTTGGTTGTTGGTTCGATAGGAGAGTGCACACGCAGGTAAAAGCAATATGGTCGCTTAAACCGAGTGGAGGTTGTGGATTCACTTCCCTTATGGCTTCTTCTTTACTGAAAACGAAATCTAAACAGTTAGATCGTTGTCCTTCTCTCGGTCTTTTTCCGAATTTTATGTGCTGAATGAGGTATTTTATTCAAGGAGACGTTTAGTAGCTTGTGGTCGAATGACGTGGGCGGAGCGTTTGTTAAAGGAACGTTCCAGTCTATTCCTGGAGCGTTAAAGTCACCCAGAAGTAGTAAGTTCTCCTGCTTACATAACAACTCCAGTGCACTAAGTAATTCCATATTCGTCCAATTTGTTGAATAAACTCTGAACATTTGCTTGCATCATTTTTATATTATTCGGTTGTTTAGATCTCTAGAAATTGTTTGTTAGTGCTATCGACTGAGAGTTACTACTGGATATTTCACATGGCGTACCAGGCCCATTTGATTTTGAATTTACTGATGTTTGTCGGAAACGAGCTCCGGTGCTTATACCGTCAATGGCATTGGATGATTCCACAAGAAGGAACACTTTATTTTACTATTTTCGGATTCACTTTGCCCTCTGTCTGACGTTTTTTAGTTCCGCTACCAGCAACCTCATTTTCATCCGTTCGATTGGATGATATTCCGGCCGAAAAACACCCTACGATGGTTGTTTTGAAGCTTGAACTTTCGCGACAAGATGAGATCTGCTTGCTGTTCATTTCCCAATACGAAGTTTAGTAGTCTCGGTCGCACTTTCTCTGCATTATTTCTAACTAAACGCTCCAAACGGAAAAAATTTGGATATCGTATACCTCACCGGGTTCTTGGGTGTCATTCAGTAGGTTTTCTAACGTCAGCAGATCATGTTTCACCCTCTCTTGCGGGGTGTCACCAGGTGCTTCAGGAACTCCTTGTACTACCGCAGAACGCGATCTCTCGGGAAAACAACTGCTGGTTGTATCCTGCCCTCTTTTGCTGGTGGTTGGTTGAGTCTCAGATTCTGGTACTGCCTACATGGCTATATCCAGATCAATAACTAAGTTACTCGCGTCCGCATTATATGCTGTAACGTCTTTATTTGGCTGCCTCACATGATTTCTTGCATTATAGCTGGATACACATATGAAGGGCAAGCTGCTAGCGCTCATTTGTGGCGTAGGTAAGTTCATACCAATTCTTCTCAAGTTTCTTTGGGGTTGTAGACCGTTGATTTATTTTGGCGCAGACGGATTCTGTATAATAGAGATTTTCGAATTTTATGGAAATACGATCCTATAGAGATGTAACCACTGCTTATCGATTTTGGCTTAGTCGTGCTAAATTCGTTGACCGTTATCGCTCAGCCACCGTTTGTAACTGACAGGCAGGCCCGGCCTTGGTTATTTAAGTCGTCACCCACGTCGGATTGCATTTCTCTGTTGTTTGCTTTCAGGAACTGTGCCGCGAAGGTCATGTGTGGTCGAGTAATCCTCAACCCGTCTCCGATAATTCGTTTTGTCGTTCATTTCGTTTTACGAAAACGCGCCTTGTAACAGTTTTTCACTTTTTATAGTCGATAATAAATTCATATCTTTTCATTATCTCCCTTATCTCTATGAGGTCCCACATGCCTGTGTCACACAATCACGTTCGTTTCGAGATACAAGAACTTCGAGACAGGATTTTCTAAGCAGCTAGGCCATCTGAGTTTAAGTAACCGTCATTCATGATCTGACGCCGCTCCCCCGCTCGGCCGCTACACGTCCCCACGGCATCGCGTCAGTCAATTTCAGACTTTCATTTTGTTGGCTTTGGAAAACTGACATATTGTAACTTCCCAGCATAACTGAGAGACAGAAACCCCATTGTTTTAATCGTGATCACTCTTTCGTAGATCGATTGTGAGGCCTGATCACGCGTGGACCATCATCGAGGTCCGTCAATCTGATTAGTCCAACTCTCAACATTTTCCCACTTATCTGTTTCATTGTACATTAGTAATTATGTAGTCTTACAGTTTCGTTACTTCTCCCAGTTTTCCACACCCGTGTTTTGCGTATATCCTTGTACCCACCGAATTTCAAACATTTTCATTCGGGACTATTTTTCTATCGTTCGTTATCTTTCGTTTTTCCAACCTGGTTATAACCTCATCGTTCAGTTATACGTTGCCTCTCGCATTTAGTAAGCCGCTTGCATTTTCCATCCGCCGTTTAATACTCATCGCTTACTTATGCGCCCGCATGGGAATGCCTGTATAATGGATACATTAGGTACGAACACTCAAGAACCGGAGTCTCTGACCAGGAAACGGATGTTATACTCAGACTCAAGTGATCCTCAGTCTGTCCGTCTCCCCCTCCCCACCCCCGAGCACGCAGGACAATATAATATGTGGCAGTTTGCAGCCTCAATCACCACAGGGACTAATCCTGTGTTATGCTTGCTCTTCCCTGTTCGTCTCTTGATTAAATCTTTCAGTATCACCTGGAGGCCCCATAAATGCCAAGGACGATTAATGCCCGGACGTCGTGTACCAGAGGAAGCCATCTGGACGCCGTCGCCTCTCCCGCATTGCCTCTCTGCTGCCGGGACCCACCAAGACATACCTCCTAATCAGCCTATCCCCGTCACAGGACTGTCCCGTGTTTCCGATCCAGTCTGAACTCTAACCTCTCCTTTCCGTCATCATAGAGAATTTCCAACCTCCTCTAAGAAACTCCTCTTCTCGAAGTTTGAGGGGACTGCATGCGTATTATTCTCAGCCCTCGCTCTAGTCGACTTTGT
The DNA here is from genome assembly GCA_902702965.1 of Spirometra erinaceieuropaei. NCBI lineage: Eukaryota > Metazoa > Platyhelminthes > Cestoda > Diphyllobothriidea > Diphyllobothriidae > Spirometra > Spirometra erinaceieuropaei. Next base: position 300,484 of record CACRXP010000326.1, on the reverse strand, counting down.
TACAATACTTCCAGTTACTTGACGATCTGGAGGGTACCGTTATGTCAGAAATAGCAAGAAAAGTTTACTTTTAGGCAACCGGCCGCCATTAAAAGGCTAGAAGTGCTCACTTGTTTTTTTATGCATGGAAAAGCGAATGTAATAATGATAACGTCAGTTGAAGTGGACCACAACCATTGCTGGCACGCGCTAGATTGTCATTTGGATTCACTTATACTGTAACGTCCGATTGGTCAAGGCTGGGCAGTTAATTTCGATTTTTCTGACTCAGACTTTTGTTTTCGATTCCACTGCTACGTTGACAGTGATAAGCGCCCGTGGCACCGACACGCAGCCTAATTCCGCCGAGACGGCTTCAGAACAGCTTATTTACTACCCACAGTGAATGGAGCCAATTTTTTGCTGAAAATTTTGAACTTACGATTTCAAAATAAAGCGCATTTCCTCCTCCTCCTCCTCCTCCTCCTCCTCCTCCACCCAGACAGTACGTCGTAACATCCTCTAGACTGAGTTACCACCTTTTCCTTATGTTCTTTCACGTTTTATACTGGTATGGTTTGAGCAACAAACGTTTGCTTAATTTCGTATTTCTATATCATGGGTTGTATGAATGATGGCGAGTAATCATAATTCTGTCAGTGATCCTTACAAGTCCGATTTTGAAAGTGGATACGCCGATAAGTCGGCTATAGAAGCTGCCGAGGTGCCAGCTTCCCACAACATCGATCGGGCATACGTAACGAGGAGCAGACGGAACGTAACATTGGTGCCTACAGGTGCAGGACCAATTTCATCCCCTATTTTAACACCGCAGACGGCTTCTACACACAGTTACAATTACCAACTACCAAATCAGCACCCTCCTTCTCTCCTAGTACCCGATATATCCCAGTCTGGTCGAAACATTCAAGATTACTAAGTTGAGCTACACCTTCTTGTCGTTTCTGTTCCCCCAGTTAACCACATTCGGTAAATGTTGCGCTTCCCGTCGCCTACTGCACGTAAGCTAGCACTCATCTCCGGTATATCAGTCACAACCCCCCCCTCTCCATCGCGAAGTAAACTCTCATCAGATTGTTAAACAACCTATTGAATACCGGAACTGCTAGCGAGAGATTCTTCAATTCACACCCAACACCACAGCAAACCACGGACGATTTTGAACTTGAGGTGGGTCAGCTGGCTCCGCATGCCTCCCCTAATTTACCACGGGCTGACGGCGAAGAACTCATACTTTACCGGTTGGTGACGGGCCCTCGTGGTCGTGCGACTACCAACATTTCCCTCTTTCATCCACCCTCGGACCTTGCAACGGCCCTACGACAATGCCGTGAGTATGAAAACTATCACGCACAATCCAGCACACGAGACGTGAACGGCAACATACAGAAGGAATGTCATCGTGTAGCGCGTCACTTGCCAGTGCTATTATTGAACCATCATCCTACTTTCCAGTACTGTGGCGCATTCGGACCTAGAACGTGAAGCTGCGGGCATAACCTTGGTCGTAGGTTTATACCGTTTCCTCCTGAGCGCGCACCTGTAGCCTTAGTCTGCACATTATTTATAATGGAAGTAGAATATGCAGGTCACACGAAGCGGGTCCTTGTTGACACTGGCGCGAATGTTTCACTCGTGAAGGCAAGCTCTATTCCTTCAGTAGTACTCAGGCAGATGTTCTAATCATATACTGCGTCTGGCCTACATGCAGCAAATCTTGCCACAGTTGAAGTTGTCGGCGGTATTTTTTTACCACTGAGAGTCAGGCCTAGTACTTTCAGCCATATTTTCCTTAGACACACCCCAACTCGATCGGGGCTTCATACTGGGGACAGATTCCCTCTCTACACTCGACTGCACTGTTCGTGTAAAGGGCCGTCAAATTTACCTACGTCATACACTTTCCGCTAACGGCGTGGGAGCCCAGGTGGACCCTGATAGAGCATAAACTGCTGTGATAGCTTCTGTATCGTTCTCACCAACGAATTTTAACGAACTGTTATTACATGCGACCGACACTGAAGCCCATCACCGACCACAACTTAAACTCCTCCTCCAATCTTTCCCTGAGGTGTTTGCCTGATCAACCCAGGACATTGATCGTGCGCATAGCTCACTACATTTAGTTGACACCAGGTCTGTCAAGCCGATCTGGCAACAGCGATGCTGAATTTATATTCGTTACAGAGCGGGAGTAGGCAAGGATATTTATGAGCTTCTCAAAAAAGATGCAATCCTAAGACAAAAAGACACCATACTAGCAGCACAAGTACTAGCTAAAAGCCCATTTACACGTGTTTCGCCGATATTCCGTCACTGCATGGCACGGCTGCGAGGGGTTCGGCTCATCAGTGGGTCCCCCAACATTCCCTGTCTATTTTCTGGTAGCTGCTTTAATTGTTGCTTCTTACTTTCCTCAGAAGTTAGCCGCTAATTTGCGGTAAGCCAGTTTAAACTAAGGTCTGTGGGCGCTGACCCACTGATGAGCCGAACCCCTCGTCGTCGCGCCATACAGCGGCAGAATATCGGCGAAACATGGGTCTTAGCTTTTAGCTAGTAACTGTGCTGCTAGCATGATATCCTATATTCCAATATTATTCTCTACTTAACGTATTTAGCCAGTGAATAAGACACTTACCCGGCAAATAAGGTTCATTAGTAGCCAAGGAGAGATACCGTAAATCCGACCTCAAAACCAACGCTTGGCCACATGTGGTGGGTGAGTTTCGAAGGTTTTGGTCCCCGTCTCCAATTTTTACCAGAATCACTTCTGATGCGAGAAGGGTGCAACAGGTACGTAACGGGTGGGACGTACAGAAATCTACAAACATGCCTCGCAAACCAAATGGAAAAGCTGAAATGCTTTTTTATGTAATCTACGTGTCCTACTTTGTTAAATAATCACACAGAAAAAACACGCTTGATATGAAGTCAACCAGTAAGGCCCCGCGAGCTAGCACGTTCTTACCCGGTAGACGTGCAGTATTTCTGATGTATATCTGCATTCACTGAAACCTTGTGGCTCCTTCTGTCCTACATTATTTTTCCTATGACTAGCTACTGTGTCGACAATTTCAACTTCGCCCACGGCCCACAGTTAGTAAGGTTGCCTAAATACTAAGTTTTAGCAGGCATTCTTACCAATAGCTTGATATATAACCGCGGGTTTCCTATGTGACCGAATATGGCGTACACATAGTAGGACTTTAGTTCTAGACATGAACGCCAGATGTGTGGACATTGTACTTTAATTTGACAATATATTGTCACGAAATATCGAAACATTGCCGATTACTGTTGTTTATGAACCATGTCCGCAGCTGTATACACCACTGCTTCTATGTGGCTGTAAACAATGTTTCATTTCAGAAATCGGCGTGTAATACGCTTGGTTGTTAATAGGCCAGCTCTACTAACAGGAGCCAGTTAGTGTGCTCAAGGTGGTAATCCGTTCGATGGTTTACTAAGGTGTAACGTGAGCTTACAAGACGCTGTCCGAATCCCATACGACAAACCCACCGGCTCTGCTTGAACGACTAATGCATGTTTTAACATCCACGAAATGTAGTCGCCCATTATTTGACTTCCACATCTCATTTGGCAAACGTTTTCATGTAATTTATAAACTATCAACCTAGAATGTTGGCTTCCCGCGACGCTCTGAACACCGAGTAAGGTTACGCTGAGTGGAAATTTCATTAAGAGAAACCTAGTCGGGCGTAACTACGTTCACTAGCAGCAGCCGGAAGCGGCTACTAATAATGCGAAGGCAGACAAGGGGTGGTGATGTCATTAACAACCGGCCTTGTCTGGCGGCCTTCATGTGGCACGTGGGTGGACAAAGTGGTACATGATGCATAGACAAATCCCACTATGGTGAATGAGACACGATCGCTGGGACGAGAGCTCTTGTGCCTGCTCCTCCATGCTGTGGATCCACGGTGGACAGCGCCAGATGCGACGCTTGAACCATCATAAGAAGCTGTCAGGACAATTCTGGCCGGTTACTTCTTCCTCGCCGTCAATGTACAAAATGTGCAGATCAGATAGAACACCGCGCCTTTATCTACGAACGACGTCGAGTTACTGCGTTAACCGAGATATAGCGTCTCGCGGTAAATCCTTTCAAGTACTAATTCGTATTGAACGCACCTGAATTAATGTCTAACTTTGGCCACAATACCAAGAGGCGATCTCATTCCGAGGGCCGGTTCTGTCATAGGTTTAATTATGCCGATTTCTTGTAGTCTTGAGCTATCAAAATGTGATTATAGACTCCTGCCAGCGTACGAAAGAGGCTTTTAATTTTTTTGAGGCTCTTAACGGCTCACTGAACAAAGCTTCCGTATTTTTTACAGGAACGCTCTTCCGGTTACATCTCGGATGCTGCTTGCCGGCGCATTCCCATAAACTGCCCCTCATAGTTTAGGTTTGGAAGGTGTGTCGCGCCAAGCAAAAGTTTATTTCCTCGCTTCGATACTTTTTACCCGTGGAATATCTGCGGAGGCTCAGTAGGGAGCTGTTCTTTCAATGAGTTAATACAGAATAAAGCCAGACGTATCAAAGTTGTGAAAATTGACATGGTAGTATTTGGAAGAATAGTTGGCGAGCCTACGTTTCCTTCCGATGAATTCTCGTCAGGTAAGCACATTCACATAGGTACGGAGTCGTGTGAACCATGTCAGCACTTAGAGATATCGATTAAAGTTCGTCTTAAAATACAGGCCAAGTGTGGGAATATGGGGGAAGGGGAAGTAATGAGACAGCGCCAGGAGGGTGGGAACGGAGGGACGTGGAGACGCGCAGGCATTTAGTCGACTCTTGACTACGATAAGTGCGGAGCCTGCACGAAGTTCTTCTGCGTACACAAGACCGGCTTTCGTAACCTGAGTGCGGACGCTTCTGCTGTTACTAATCGACGCTGGCCCAGTAGCCTAGGCCAGCTCGATGGGACCTTATAAATCACGTGAAAAGCTTTGCTGGGGTCCACACGATGTCCGGAACCAACAACGGTTTCACCCTTGGTTTTGCTATTTCGCAGCAGTGCCGGGAGGTGCTTTTGTATTCTTCTGAATAGGCGTCAGCTTGTGAGGCCAACAGAACCTGCGCCACAGGAGCAGGTGAGGGAGTACATGCACATTGAGGTCTGAGATGGCAATCTATCCTTGCCTTCTCCTCCTGAAGTAGGGTTAGCAGAGAATAATACTCGAACATTTGCTGCTGAAAAGGTTCGTGAGACAACTTGATCAAGGCGTCTTCTTAAGAGTTCATCCACAGCTCTCCTTGAAAAGGGACTTTGTGGAAAAGAGTTTTGTTTTTGGCAGT
>CACRXP010000326.1:284307-294613 GCA_902702965.1 Spirometra erinaceieuropaei | reverse complement strand
CAGTTCCATCTCCAACGTGAACATTATCAACGTGCATGACTGATTTAGAGCATTTAATAGGGCAGTTACGTTGACTTCGGTGGTGACAACTGTAAAGATGTCATCAACATAACGGCCGTAATGTTTAAGCTTATTGATCTGGCCGCTTCGTTGAAATTTCTCCAGCTTGCACATGAAGATATTGGCTGAGAGGTTCAAGAGGCGAGCCCATAGCAGCGCCGCCTATTTGTCTATAGTCTATCCCGGTAGTTACGTGGTGCTAACTGATGCTGTACGGGCTCGAGTTTCTCTGTTAACCACTTCGCTATCGCATGATGTATTCAAATCAGTTGCGAATTCAGCTTGTCCATTCGCGAACCAGACAGGCAGCGTTCATGTGGATCACTCATCCTTTAAGAAACTACATAAAGAGGCAGTCAGCTCCCGTATATTTGCCATTAGCAGGCGCAGGGACGGTCAAAGACAGTTCGCCTATAAAACTGCTATTGAAAATGGATTTAGCCTCAACTCAAAATCCACTTAATTCAGGCAAACCCCACTGGACAGCTGTTCGCACATGCCTATCAACGAATATTGCAGCAGTTGTTAGACGTATGAAGTCTGCAAACGAAGTCTTTGCCTTTCTGTTGTATTAATTCCAATCCCGCTTCTTTAAGCATAACAAACTATAGCTCGTTTAGTTCTTGTGTTGTTCTTTTTGACTTAGCAGCGCAACTGTGATTTACCTTCAGGGAATCCGCTCCCTCACCAACTGACAAACTCACCTGAACATGTTTCCATGTAGACGACCGAAGGTGCATGTCCGATTTCACACCCAAAAGACTGTTCCAGATGGAGAATTTAGCAATCACGCAGACCGAGTCTTTGAAGAAGCCTCATCGGGACAGCCTCCGACAGAAAGCCGTAGTGGTCCGTGACTTTTGATAAACTCCTGGCGAGGCGTGCAATTAGAGCGAATCGAAACGCACCCGCCAATCTCGACAGTCTTGCTGGTTAGGGCCTCTCTCCGCGCATGGGCTCCGTCCGTTCGTTGAACTGTCGGTCAACGAGGTGCCAGTAGCATTGTCGGCCGACCCGATTTCCTACAGATCCTATGCCTGCCGATGCAAATGCACGAACCGGGCAACAGTAGGTGCTCAGGGCCCATGGCACACACTACGCACGGGCAGACCTACACCCATCGACTAGGCGTCATACCCTACTTGGTGGCTGCAAAGCGCAAGATCCGAACACGTCAAACCTTTCCCCTCTCTAGACTTCTTTTACTTCATAGTTTCGCTCGACGCCGACAGTTAACGGCTTCGACATATCATCCGTCTATACCGCAACATTAACAGCGTCGAGGAGGATCGATCTCCTCCGGTGCAGCCTGCCACGAAAGTTCACCAGTTTTGGTACCAATTGCAAAGTGCCATATTTGACGCTTGCACCCGCGTGCCGAACCATCCTTCGTGGTTGCACCCCAACAAATGCAAATATTGACATAGGCTGCACCCGAGAGTTTCGCATTTACAGCCGCAGCTTAATCCAGACCGCTGTCTTCCATCACACAGTTCTTATGCAACCGAAGCGCAAGAAATTGCAGTCAGTGTCGGCACCAAAACAGGGTAACCGTCCACTTGGTTCGGAAAGTTTTAATGAGAGACTAGTTGCCTGTGAAATGGACCATAACAGGTAAGAAATGAGATGAATGGAGGCTGTCAGTAGCTGATGTTTCACAAGGGGGGCTGTCTACATTGGGAAGTCGGTCTTTTTTCGTTGGGTAGAGTCTTTATAAAGCTTGAATTTAGTCTACACTGGAGCAGTCGTCTGTCGTCTCATTCCCTGGCGGTCGGTGATGTTCACATCATAAGCGGCAATGTGCGGAGTCAATGGCCCGTATGGAGTTCTTATACAGCGAGTGTCGATACATCAGTCACAGCACGAGTTCAACCGACCCTTGTTCGACTTGGTTCGGCTGGAAAGAAGACCGGGCCAAACACCTCTAGTGGACAACGACCAAGACGATCGAAGTTCGTGGGCGGTAGGAAACACGCGTGTTGACAGCGAATTTCGACTCGCGAGTCACATGATGGCGACGTCCAGTGCGGGATGGAATATGGACGTTAAGTTCGGCCTGGCAACCATTTAACAAGCAGCGAATAACTGAGGCGCGTCATCGGGAAGGTTAAAGACTGAAACGAGCATTTTAGACTTCCTGGTCACCTCAACCCTAATGCCTGAGTGAACTGCAACTTGAAAGTCGAGACACTCGGCATCTGAGCCTTTGAGCAGAACACCGTGACTCAAACCAAGGGACCATACTCTGCGGTTGGGATTGGAAAACTCAAAGGCCCATAGGGGCTTTAGGGGGCGGTTATGTGGTGAAGGCAAACCACTCATAAATTACCACTTCAGTTTTACTTGTCTTTGTTGACCACACTCGTCACATTTCCTGAGTGCATGCATGCCTTTCCTTATGAAACACTGGAGATCCCGAAATGATTGGCTCGGTACCGATGACGGCTGCGATAACGTACGAACGAACGGTAACTGAAAGAGCACACGTACTGGTTCCTAGAGGCCGTTGTCCAAGTGTATCACACAAAAACAAAGTGCCGCGCAATCCCCTTCACTGAAAGCCAAATCGCAAACTGAATCACACCTCAAGAGGAATGACGCCCTGTCTCACCGTGGAACGATTGTGAGTCCAACTGCAAACGTCAACCGGAGAGTGCACGACTGTCTGACTCACTCCTATAAAGAACAGAGGAGTATTGATGTAACCCTTGTACCATTCACAAAAAAATAATTGTCCAAACGCATACAGTGAGATATGGAAGGGTGGCCAAGACCAGCGCAGTTGAGTGGGTGATTCAGCGGTTTTATACACCAAGACGAAGGTGACAGCAAAGACGCCGATGGTCATCAGTCCTGTTTGCCTGAGGTTTCCGTATGGATTATCAACGCGGCGTTTCGAGCACTGATTATGGCTAGTTCCATGCAACAAGCCGCCCGCTCCAGAGCGTTAGCGTAGATGAGACCGGGACTGAGAATGAACTTCCCCATAGTCTTGCTGGGATTAGGCTGTGGAAAAATGGGCATAAAGACAAGGGAGTTAACTGCTGATGAGTAAAGCGAAGCACCTCCAACTGGGCGATTTTCTAGCCCAACGAGTCATCCGGTGAGACACGACAAAAAATAGTGATAAGAAATCTTGTAGGTTTCTACTTCCATTGAAACGCTGAATCGCCTAGGCTTACTGGACGCAAGCACAGTCTTCACCCGCCTGGGCATAATCAGTCAAACAAGAAAATGAAGGTGCAGTCTATTCATTAAATTCTCCGCACATTGAAATTCTGTGTTTTAACAAATAGACTGAATAGAATGGGAGCAGGCAGCTGCGAATAACGCACAACGCACTTTCTAAAAACTAGAGCATTTCAAGTTAAAACCAATACGGTTAGTAGGGAATGCATGCACAAAATGTGCTTTCTTCGACTCGTTAGGTAGAAAATAACATTTTCTTTACATTTTGTACCCGAAGAAAGCCTATATTGAGATTTTAAAAAAGTTTATAATTGTGAGATTTTTAAGACCGTAAGATGTCCATACATACAGTGTCCCACATCTTTGTTTACCATTGCTTCTTGTGAAACGTACATCATAGTCCACATCTATTGCAAAATTTTATGAACTCAACATGGCATATTCTTAAAGGCATAGAGGAATATATGATTCTTCTTATGCGAAAAGCATGCACCTCGTAGACTGGAATCCCTGAATGGTGATGCAACGGCTGATGTGGCCAAAAATAATTGGGGAATTGAGAACTTTTTTCAGAACCTAAATATACACTTTCTTCGGGCATACAATGTAAAGACACTGTTATTTTCTACCTAACGAGTAGAAAAAACCATATTTTTATGCATGTTTTCCACAAAAAATATTTACATTTATAAGACCATCGAAAGTCAATGTAAAAAATACATGTTACTTAAGTAGTCATTTTCCACCCAGTGCGGTTTATTTAGGAAGTCGAAAAGAAGTGTATTCAAAAGCCGACATCCTGGTGAGTTCGAAATGCTATGGGATTATGTAGCCTGATAAGCAACATTACAACCCCGTCTAAGTAATCCTTCCTAATCGGAAACGCATTTCGGAATTTCGGCCAACATTCCATCAGATCTGTCACGCACTGTACTAGAAAACAACATAAATCCCAAACATAAAATTTTTCAGACCCTCCTTCGTTTCCGACGACCAAACTGCGCCTTGGAATTTTGCGAGGCGTGGTCACTCAACATAGTTCTACCTGTACCTTAGCCCGAAGTCTATTCTGAGCCCAAGTCGAAGGCCTTCGTGGTAGCGAATCGAACAAGGCAATGCTGCGTACTTAAACGAACACTTCTGGCTGCATATTTTCCGAAATATCAATAGACGCCTATCGAGAGAATCGATCAGGTATCGACTTCAAGTACCGGATTGCTGGGAAAACAAGTCACCATCTGCCGTTTAAAGGTCATCAATGAAGCTTCCAAGGCCAGGATACATTTCTCAGCCGACGAATGTGTACTGAACCATACAACCAAGGCTGAAAAGGAGCGAAGCTCTCAGCTGTTTCCACGCTATAAACGAGCAAACGCACCTTCAAGCAACCAGGACAGGCTAACAACTGTGACTGAAAAGATTACATACCGATGAGTAAGTTTGTGCTATTAAGGGCTGAAGACCGACCGGTGTGGCTACTTTTCAATGCGGTCTTGATACACTTACGGGGGCGACTAGCTCGCTAAAACTTGATTCGTGCAAAGTTAAGGACGAGCGCGTGTGTGGTACGTGTCGATGCGACTGATCTCCCATATTCCCAACTGTCTTGACCCTGTCCAGCCACTGAATGTGGGAATAGAGGTGGATGCATCGAAAATCCGCTTCACTACAATCCAATTCATGCACAGGCTAACCAAGCTCCTTCTGGGCAGCTATGGTCTTCTTAGATTGTAGCAGACAGACCTATCATTCTAGTTTTTTAAAAGAGCGGTCAGTTTAGGAAACTGCGTAGAATCGAGCAAATTTGATCGAGACAGAGCCAGAAGTAGAACTGAAGTCATAAGAGTCCGTGATCTTGACTGATGAGTGACAAGAAACCAAATTAACAAAGAATATAAAGATATGGATTTTTTAGGCAGACAGCTGGTTCTTACTTGGCACTTGGTGAGGCTGTGATCATGCCTGATTTAGCCGGCCCCGACCTATTGCACCTCTTCACGCGTGACGAGTTGCGGCAGCGGATCTGGGCGGCCCAACCCATTCTCTTCTCCAGCGACGGAGATCAAATACTGAAGGACACAGAACCACTTTCATGTCTTGACAAACCGTGTCGAACCAAGTCGCGAGTTGACCTCCTCTTCGACGCCTCTAGGTGGGCAACGACGCCGGACCAAGAGCAGTATAACTGAACCCGTGAGGCGCACGACGGAGACAGTGCCCAGACCACTTCAGTCTTTTTTCTTGGATGGCCTGAGGTATCCTCATGATAACGTAACGGCGAGTGCGGACAGTCTCATTTGGGGCGAAGTCGATGTACTTCACTCGAAAGTTACTCCTCAGGTAGCGGTGGGTAAATACTCCCCCATCGTCTTCGCTCACCTCCCACGCACAAAGCCAAACAATCAGAACCATAAAGGACTAACCGGACAGATGCACGGTACACGCGAATCTTAGTGGCGATGGAGAGGTCACGTCGGATCCATAGGCACTTTCCAAGGATTGGGAAAACCCAGCGAGTAGAATCGATTCGGCCGACAATGTCGCCCTACTCTGTCCATTGGGCAGTAGCCTCGCCCCGAGATACGAGACCGTCTGCTTCTTCAAGTTGACAAACACTAGTCCTGAGAGGTGCCTTTTCCTGGTCAGGGATGCAGTTCGAAAACAATTTGGTCTTCCCAACGTTTATGAATAAACCGAGCGAAGTAGCGACTTCACTAACCCGTGGCACTACAGACTGAAGATAACCAAACTTGATGCTAGCAAGGCGATAGCGCCAGTGTAGTTTGAATCACCTAGCTGGCGTCCGAGTGCGAACTCTATACCTTCAAAACCGTGTAGGACCCTTCTGAGATTCCAGTCAATGGCATAGTTGGACAAAATGGGCGACAAAATACAACCTTGTCGAACACCAGATCGGACATCGAACGGTTGGGAGGATGGCGATAGCCACGCCGTGTTTACCAGAAGAGTCGTGTGGGTCGCTGTGGTACAGGGTGAATTGGGAGTTGATTCCGCGATCTTTATTTCTCGAGCGTTTGAGTCGAGGATTCAAACTTCGGACGGGCAGCAGATGTGCACGCTATACTGATGAAAACTGCGCGCATCAAACTTTGGGTACCAGGGTCCATAAACGTCCGCAAACTCCAGCATCTACTACCAAGAGTCCGCTCCCGGTTGAGTAGTCCCGCCCGCATACTTTTCATCCGCGCCACTGGACTAAAGTTGTGGAGCGCGTCGGTTCCCGGGGACGCTGTAGCATGGATAGGAATACTATAGTTGGACATTTTCATGAGGTTTCTTGGGGATTTTGAGTACGGGCGGGTCCCCAATAGCAGCTCAGATTGTTTTTTTTTGAGGTTGTCTCTACCAGCGTTTTGGCTCAAGAATCTAGCCACAAGGCAGCGGTGGCAAGCAAACAGTAGGCATGTCACAGTGCCGTTATCAGGCTGTGCAGCAGTTAATAAGGCATAAAGTCTTACCAGAGGGGATAAATCTGGGTAGGCAAGCCATCTTGTGCTCTTGATGAGAACGCCCTTCTTGAAATAGGTCGAAGACAAGTCTTGACCGGGTTCAAGACACCTGTCAGGTAGGCTGTAGGAGACCCAGCAGCAGGGTGCACCATCATCTTCAATCTCTTCAACTGCAACAGATCTCACTTTCATTAACGCCTTAAATAGGGTGTTTCGATCGTCCTCAAATCCACGTTTAGTCGGCAGAATAGAAAAGCCCTTCAAATGCTCGAACGACTCATCTATGAATAGAAAAGAGAGGCAGATTGTCCCAGCCAAGTGATCAGTATCCTAGACTTCCAAAAGTGAAGTGGAGAAAAATAAAATAATAGCAGGGGTAAACAGCATCGCCATCATTAAAATCCCCCCTCATCCTCATTGTCTTCGGAGGCCAAGTTATCGCTAAGAGCGTGGGACCAAACACGCAGTAGTGGCAATTAGACGGCTCACCATCAGAAGGTACGGCTTTAGGCTTATGACAAGGTCAAGACAACTAAGGTTACAACACAGACTTATACCTAAAACCTATAAAGACCACCAGATAAAGTTACAACGTTGACGAGTCGATGAGAAAAGATACGATGAACTGTCATTAGGATAAACTAGATGTCATGGTTAATAAAATTTCCGAACAAAAACTAAACGGTTGGTATTTCTCAAGACCAGTGGTCTGATACACAGGATCGCGAGAATTCACATGGGCCGTTCCACGATGCGGCTCAGTCGTCAGAATGTCTCGGCAACCTTGAATCAATTGGGGTAATTTTTGTAACAAAAGAACTCGTCAAAAACGGACACGGAGACCAATTAGCTGAACAGATAAAAGACTGCCATTAGCAGCAGCACCATGCTAATAAGACCTTGAAGATTTCTATGCAACCAAAACAGGAGTGAGGTTGAGAGATATAAGCTATCAAGTCCTGGACATCCACTTCCTAGCCAAAAAACTAGTCATACCCAACTCCGAGTGTGGATCACCCAAGATTCGAACCCGCAATATGTGGTTGTTGGATGTGACACTCTACCACTGAACCACGGGCCCGTTGTCCTGTAGGTTGTGATCGGGAATTTCAATTAGGAAGGACGGGCGTTCACCGATAAGGTTACGGAACGTGCTCGTTCCGTTGTGCCTTGGGACTCATGCTAGAACTCTTGCAGGCAGTCGCACAGCGACTACTGGTAAATGTAGATGAGATGCTACCGACGGGACAACGGGCCCGTGGCTCAATGGTAGAGCGTTAAACTCCATGACCAAAGATCCCGGGTTCGAATCTCAAATGATCCACACTTGGGGTTGGGTATGACTGGCTGATGATGGCCAAATAGGCCAGAAATGGGCATTTCGGTCTCTCTTGTCTTTGTCGGTATCATCTCATTTACATCTACCAGTACTCGCCGTGCGACTGCCTGCAAAAGTTCTATTATGAGACCCAGGGCACAACGGAACGAGCACGTTCCGAAACCAGATCGGTGAGCGCCCATATGTAATAATATATACAGTAGGTGGACTAACTCATAAAATGTCAACCGAAATTCTGAAATGTTTTTTCGTTTCCAAAAGAGTAATTAAGTAGGGTTGTAAAACTAATAAGCCTGCAACATAATTCTATAATATATCAGTTACCTCAGGATGCCGGCTTTCAACCGAACTTCTTTCCCGCTGCATGCAAAAACTATCCGCCGTAAAAATGACTACTTATGTAGCATGCATCTTTCTCAATGATCTTCGATGCCCTCAAAAATTCGATTACATTTCATGGAAAACATGTATAAAAATATTCATTCTTTTGCTCCTTTGGTACAGAATTACGTCTTCTTCAAATTTTATGACCTAAGGAAGGGTATAATTTGGTTTTCGAAAACTGTTCCAATTCCCTAATAATTTTGAACCCGACCTGCCGTTACACTTACCTTCAGAGTTTCCAAACTACAAGCCGGATATTTCGCCGCGTACGGAGAACCATAATTTCTCTACGATATTAAGAGGAAACCATAAGGGGTCCATAAAATTTAGCAGTGGATTTGAAGGCAGACTAAAGCATTGCCATAAGCCTGCCGGTAAAGGATGATCGACGGTCGTACTGAACAAGGAGGACTACGTCAACAAACCCGAAGACCCTTTGGGCGATAGAACTGCCTAGATTTCTTGTGAAGGTGATATGACGAAGACTCTAATGAGCAAAATCAACAAGGACCCGGCAAGTCTTCGGAAGTCAAAAGCGATAACACAGCTCGACTGGCAGAGGATGAAACCAAACGAGACGGACAACAAACATAAAACGAAACACCTTGTCGATCTCCTGCTTGAAGACCTCCTTTACCTTTAATAGGGCCACGTACGAACAAGTTAAAGGTACACCGATAGGGTGGCCGTTATCCAGCTTGATTGATGAGGCAGTGTTACAGCGACTGGAGGCACTGGCTTTTGACCACTACTGAGCACGATTGTGGGTACGGTATGTTGATGACACATTTGTCATCATCAATCGGGACAGGATTGAGAAATTCACGCAACATCCGAACTCGATTTTCCCAGATATTCAATTCACGATGGAGGAAGAAAAGGATTGTCAGTTGCCGTTTCTCAACGTACTAGTCCAGAGAAAAGGTGATGGAAGATTAGAACCAATGGTTTACCGGAAGGCGACGAATACCTCTTGTATTCTGAGTTTTCTCAGCAACCACCAATTCCCTATGATTCTCTAGTATAGCATTCTTTGAGAACGCTGGGAAATTGTTCAATAGTTTGAGAAGATCTGTGTAACAGTAGTAATTGCTTATTGCACAAGGTGGGAAAAAATATAAACACCTACCTGAGGGGAGGCCAAATTGCTCGGGAGCTAGCTCGCCGCAAATCAGGGTGCTGTCGACAGTTTTGTATTCCGACGGAGGAGGAAGGAGACCCTTCGGGGCAGAGATTGAAGCACCCTGATTTAGCGGGTGGGCCAAAACCACATAGTCGAATTCCGCTGACTTGACTTTGGGATCCGATTCGGTTGTGTACTCCAGACGAAACCTAACCAAATAGCGAGAAAATAAACGCAGAAAAATGAAAGATACCGCAATTTTGCACTCAGTGGTGACAACTTCCGGTGCTGCTTTCGAAAGCCAGTTGAATGTTTTTTCAACCTTGACGGTGTTCAAACCCTCGACAGAAACACCAAGGCTTTAATACGGTCAGCACCATAACCAACTGCACCACGGAAGCCCTAATCGAGAGTTCTTAGATTTTCACAAGAGTTGAAATTACCCATCCAAACTACCGTACGGAATCCACCGATGCAGTAGTAGGGTGACTGACCAGGCAGATTCTCCCTAGCAGTCAGCCCTGGAAACCACAAAAAGGATGATTACCAGGTTCACTTTTCCATAGATGTTTTGGCAGATTTTGAATAATTCATATTGACCCAACTGTGATCCAAATGTGATTAAACTCGCGTCGTCCGGCGGGACCTCGTAGCTCAAGTGGTTAGAGCGTTGGCTGTACTAAAGCCTTCCCTTTAATGCGTGGGTTCGAATCCCATCGAGGGGCCGAATTTTTCACAGTT
>CACRXP010000326.1:260147-277812 GCA_902702965.1 Spirometra erinaceieuropaei | reverse complement strand
TGGCCCCGCTCTAAATTCCAGGAGTTCGTATTCCCGTGTCCTAACGTTAGCCATAACCCTCCAGGCCTTGACACAAACGTTTACAAGCCTAACCCTAACTCTATCCATAGCCCTGATCCTAACCCTAACACTAACCCTTACTCAAACCGCTCCCCTGAAATTTAGGACAAGGCCACCTGTGATAGGGGGGATCTATGTTCCCGTGTCGCACCCTAGGCAAAATCATCTGTATAGAGCCCATCAGTATTAAGCGTAAATTAGAACCCTTACAGACAGTTGCACAACGAGAAGTAGTGTAGGTACAAGGTGGTACCGATAAAGACAAGGAAGACCGGGAAGTAACTTCGGGAAGTGTGGTCAGGGATTCTGGTAGTGGGCGTAGTTGGCAGCAAGCAGAGTTGGTAAAATAAACAACCAACATAAAGGACAATAAATAAAAATGGGAAAAGGTGGATATAAAGTGTAGATTGGCTGTGAGCCAAGGTATGGGCGAAAAAATCCACAGTCACGTTTAACACGCATCGGGTGTTTCAGTGGACCTATGAACAGCAGAGTTGCTTACAGGTGAAAGAGTTCGTACAAATAATAAAGGCGATACTTTTACTTTATCTATATCTTAAATCAGTCGAAATATGCCCAAAATATGACGCTATTGGTAAGTAACACTTTAGCTTGTTTTCTAAGGCAGGCAATAGTGTTGGCTTTTTGTAAACTATTCAGGCTTGGACAAGGTAGTCATTTGAAGATTTGCATACTGTTTTTTTAAATATGATTCTGCACGGGGGAACTTCCGAAGAAGTGTTTACCGAGTGAGCATGTAATCGCACTATGTTTACGACACGATGATCGCAATGGCCTTTACGTCATTTCTCACCCTGCGAAATCAGAGACAATGAGCCAACCAACGGGGAAACTCGATCTTACGACTGAGGTCCAGACTGAAATGGTTCCCTCTTAATGTGGCCTTTCTGGTACTCGCATTTACGCGAGATCTGATGACCTCCTCTTCCTTGAAGCCCGACTCGTAGAGACCTGGGGACCAGACCGCGGGTAAGGATCATATAGCTCACAAAACGTCAACAGCACGCTGCGCATATCTCATCACAGCAAAAGCTAGCTGTCAAGAGACCAACGGACTCACCGACGACTTTTCCCTGGACTCAGCGTTTTCACATCAGCGTTGACAAAGAAACGCGGAGAGTCAGCGGGATTAGAACGAAGAGCGGAGCGTAGGAGAAGACGAGGGAGTTGCTCGTTTCCATCAAGAAGGGAATAAAGGGTTGCGCCGCCACCTGCCGAGGCAAGCATGCCTAAGGGACGAAAGGAAGCGGAAAAAAGTGATAAATTGTGTGTGTGAGCAGTACAGGATAATAAGAACAGAAACTGTGAGAGTAGGTGGCCTTTCTCACTTAGGTTACTTCCGTTCAAAGTCAACAAGGGACATCATTTAGTGTATTCGTACCCGCAAAAACCGCCCTGATGGAGAGTGTCGTCGATTAATCCTGCTTAGAGTGCGCGATCCTAATCAGCTCCACTACTGCAGCTCTCCAATACACACGTACAATCTGCCTAAAATGAAATAGGCGATAACAGTGGTTTGATTCGGAGAAGCTTGTCTGAAGAACTCACTTTTCACCCCCGCTCTCTCTCGCCACCCTCTCTACTAACAGAATACGCTCGACAAGGAAAAGCTGAATTGGCAATTTTTCTACCACTAGTCACGAAAGGTTAGATTTTGAATTTTTACAGCAGTGCACATCCTAGTGATTTTCGGGATTCGATGCTGCAGATTGGAGTATTAGACTTGTTCCACTTATGTTAACGTTCGTGAGAATTGGCATCTTTGCCATGACCAGGATTTGAACACACTCTTCACATGAGTGGCCACAGTGTTATCGATCACTGCTGCTGTAGCTCTAGAACGCATTCTGATTCAGAAAAGGGTTTTTACCCAATACAAAAACCTAATAAGCACCGACAGCAGCACTTCGCATACTCTCTACCCAAACTGTTCCGACGTTTTTCCTGTAGGGGTGCCTAGTTGTGGGTCCATGTGAAGGTCGTAGTAGGTCGCTCATTTGCTTGCAGGTGTTGACTTTGCCTAGCGTTCAATAAAAAGCACCCAACTCTCACAAGTAGCTTTCCGGAGCTAGGCTCTGTCTAGTGGTCACACCCTGGTAACCGGTTCGACCAGCTGGCTAAACCAGGTGAGGGTATCCGTGTATCTCCACACACGGTAATTCTGCCGTCCTCCCACCCCCGTTGGCCGTACGAGTCGCTGCATCACCATGTCCAAGATAAGGCTCCGTCTGCAACCTCGCAGTAGGCCACAAGGTAAGCGACCACCAGGTAAGCTGAACACAGCATGGCTGTCTTTGCCTGCTCACCCTAGCATTTCATCACTCAGTTAACTGGGAGATCTGCCTCTTTCTACTCCTTCGCACCTTGCTCGGTCAAGAGACCTATGGCGAGGATGACAACAATCACATAGGCGGCCAAAGCCAATGATCGTTTTATCACTAAACCTAGTGACCCGTAGTGAAGGGCGATATCCGTCTGGTGTGACAAAGCGGCCCTATTTAGGGATAGCACTACTTTCCCCGCGGGGGGAGGGGGATAGAAAAGGCGCCCTAAACAAATGCTGGCGTCACATCTGCGCGCAGACTGCTAAACATGCGGTTGAAACTGTCACGCTAGCATAAACCGCTGGCTAAACTCCATCTTATCTGCTGCTTTTCTATTTCTTGTTTTAATTCCAGCATGTCAATCGTAAGATGAATAAAGCCCTATTATAAGGTATTCTCGCTCTAATTCTTGCATCTGTATTTGTTCGTCCTCTCCACCTTGTGTGCTTTCTACGGTCCTAGCTACAACAATTTATTCGTCTTACAACTCCAGCATGGGTCGATTCCTCAAGTCAGAACGATTCAATGCTGATCAAAATGCTCAAGACGAGTCTAAACAGTGAAATCATTGGTTTCGCGCTTTTGAAAATTTCGTGTCCACGATCGATAGCCTGAAACCGGATAAATTGAGCGTTCGGACTGACTACGTTTTTGCGACAGTCTGGGAATGCATTGGCGAATGCTCCAGTTACAAAGAAACCGGTGAGTTGCTGCGAGATCTCTACCTAAGACCCAACAACGAAATTTTCGCCCGCCATCTTCTGGCAACCTACAAACAAAAAGGCGGACAACCCCTCGGCCGATGTGCTGAAAAGCTTAAGTCCTTAACTAAGGACTGCGATTTTAAACCCGTCACGGTAAAACAAAATCACGATGATGCCGTTAGAGATGCGTTCATCTGTGGCCTTTCAGCAAACCAGATTCAGCAGAGTTTATTGGAGCAGAAGAATTTGAACTTCCAAACTGCCTTTGATCATGCAAGGTCACTGGAATTGGCAGAAAGACAGTCTCTACCGTATCAGAACCCTCCGACGACCTCATTCTCTGCCGCTACTGAGCCATGTGAAACTTCGTCGTGTCCTTTCAAAGTGCCTGGCCTAGTGGCTTCTACTTCATTCCACAGCAAATGCTTCTTTTGCGGATAAGACAAGCACCGCCGTTCGATGTCCCGCACGCGATGCGTCATGCAAAGGATGAGGTAAGGATGGGTACTTTTAAAAGGTGCGCCTAACATCACTAAACCGAAAAGCCTTCTCTTCCGCTATGTATTCCACCATTTCCACCGTGGCATCAGCTGCTGCTCCCGACTGTCTTTCAAGCGCAGTGGTTGAATTACAAGTAAATGGGACTACTTTTCAGGCCCTAATTGACACAGGTAGTTCTGAAAGTCACATTTCGTCTTCAGCGGTGCTCCGAAATAAGCAAAAGGTCCATTACTCTCGCACCAAGATATCCATGGCTACCGCAGCCTTAACTAGCGCCATGCAAGGACATATTCTTGTGACTATTAAATATAAAGGTAAAAAATACGTGAAGGTCAAGCTATCGGTCTTGCCGGATTTGAACGCCAATGTTCTACTTGGACATGACTTTCTCCGACTCCACAAAAGTGTTGAAATTCCTTTTGGTTGACATAAACCTACGTGTTCGCCTCGTTTTGTGGCCGCCGCTTGCGTCGAGCCTCTCTGTTTGTTTCCTAATCTGACAACGGACTGCGAGCCTATCGCTACTAAATCTCGTAGACACACCAATATCGATGAGAGATTTATACGATAAGAAATTCGTCGCCTTCTTTCTGAGGGTGCAATTGAGCATTCATTATCCCCTTGGCGAGCCCAAGTTTTGGTGGTAGCTAATGAAAACCACAAAAAGCGGATGTTTGCTGATTGTGACCAAACGACCAACAGATACACACTTCTAGATGCCTGCCCCACCCCCAGGATAGACAAAATGATTGAACGTATTGCAAACTACGACACGTATAGCACTCTTGATCTCAAGAGCGCCTATCACCAGATACCCATCCGGGTAGAGGAAAGATCGTACACTGCCTTTGAAACTTGTGGACGTTTATAACAAACTTGTCGTAGCCCGCTTGGTGTAGCCAACGGGCTGCGTGCTTCGAACGGACCATCGACCACATAATTGCACGCGAGCGCCTAAAAAATATTTTCGTCCACGTGGACAATATGACTATTTGTGGGAACGGCCTCGCGGAGCATGATTCAACCCTTCGAAAATTCCTTAGCGTGACCGAAAAGTACAAACATTCAATAAAGCCAAAAGTGTTATTACTACTAAACAAACCAAACTTCTTGATAACGGGGTATCCAAGGGCAACATTAGGCCGGATCCGGATAGTCTAAGGCCCTTGCGTGAAATGACTCCTCCACATGATCGTAAGTCTCAACAACGAGTTGTGAGACTTTTTGCATACTACTCACAGTGGATATCCCACTTTGCGGATAAAATTCATCTGCTCATCCATAACAAAACTTCCCCTTTACCACTGAAGGTAATGGAAGCATTTAATGCTTTTGAGGAACTTGCGAAAGCCACAATATACGCTATGGTGGAATACGTACGCAAATGGAAGCACTTCCTCCTCTGTAATCACGGATCAGCGTTCTGTTGCCTTTATCTTCGGCAATCAGTAAAAAGAGAAGGGTAAGAATGATAAGATCGAACGCTAGAGGTTTGAGCTATCACCATTCAAGTTTGGCGCTGTCTACCGACCTGGTAAAGGAGATCGAGCGGCGGACACGCTTTCCCGTAATTGCTGTGACGCCCTACTAACCAGTGTCGATCTGAAAGAACTACACGAGTCACTTTCTCATCCCGGTGTCTCTCGGCTTTCGCACTTAGTTCGAGCTCGGAATCTACCCTTTTCGACGGAAGAGATTCTTAATGTCGTCGCTAAGTGTCAGGTCGGCTGTGAAGTCAAACCCCGTTTCTTTAAAGCAGAAGGCCAAATCATAAAAGTCACCCAGTCGTCCGAACGATTGTCACCCGACTTCAAAGGTCCCCTTCCGTCTGTAACCCACAACCGCTATCTGCGGACGATTATTGATAAATATTCTCGTTTCCCGTTTGCATTGGCCTGTCTTGTCAGACTGCCGAAACCGTCATTAAATGTTTGTGTTCGCTCTTCTCCATTTTCGGTACCCCTTTGTACATACACACCGACCGGGGATCGTCATTTAGGTCAAAGGAAGTCCAGCAATTCCTTCGCAGTAAGGGAGTGGCGACGAGTAGGACAACTCCGTACAGGTCCCAAGGAAATGGGATGGTCGAACGTTTGAATCAAACTTTGTGGAAGACTATCTTGCCTGCTCTAAAATCGCAAAATTTGCCCGTCACGCACAGGGAATCCGTCTTACTTGACGCCTTATATACTCAGACTACTTTTGTGTACCGCCACTAATGCGACACCTCATGAGATAATGTTTATCTACAACAGGAGGTCAACTACTGGGACTACTCGCCCCATGTGGCTTACCTCTCCTGACATCTCAATCCCTATATTTGCTGGCCGGGATGAATGTCATGCTAACATAAGCCCCTGGCTAAATTCCATCTTATCTACTATATTTCCATTTCTCGTTTTGGTTCCAGCACGTCTACGGTAAGATGAATAATGCCCTATTATTTAGTATTCTCGCTCTGATTCTTGCATCCGTACTTGTTCGTCCTCTCCATCTCGTGTGCTTGCTACGGTCCTAGCTACAATAGAAATCAAAACCCAATATAGAATACTCTCTCCTCCCACAGGCTTGTAGGGTGATTCCGCTCACTCCGGCAGCCTGGGATGTTCGTCCCCTTTTAGTCCCAGGAGCAACTGGCCGAAGTGAAGGACGGCGTTAGTCGCTCGGGAACTGGCGCGTTACGAAGTGGACATCGCTGCACTCAGCGAGGTCCGGTTCTCCGAACATGGAGAACTGGAGAAGGTGGGTGCCGGCCACCCCTTCTTCTGCAGCGATCGCCCCAAGCCGGAGCGACGAGACGTAGGCGTCACCTTTGCCATCAAAGACGACATTGTGGGACGACTGCCCCGTCTGCCGCGTGTTGGCAGCTGTTGGACTATGATCGCGTCCGGAAGCGAGATCGGCAGGACGCGATCGTAACCCAGGCGACCTGCGACGCCGACGGCTGAACGGCTCACCGCCTCGTCATCTCCAAGATGAAGCTCCGTCTGCAGCCCGCAGGCCACAAAATAAGCCATCCCCAGGTAAGCTGAATACTGCTTTGTTGTCTTTGCCTGTTCACCGTGTGCATTTCAGCAATCAACTGACCCGGAGGCTTAAAAACCTGCCAGCGGCGAATAAAAACGCCTCCGTGGAGACTCGATGGTGACAATTACGGGGCCGTTCACTCGACCGCCCTGGCTGTCCTCGGCCGCGCGCGTCGCCAGCACCAGGACTGTTTCGACGGCAACGACGCGGCCATCAGTAACATACCCGCCGAGAACAGGCTACACAGTGCCCATTTCGGCCGTCCAACCGACGCCAACAAAGCGTCCTTCTACCAGTGTGCTCCGGAAGAGTGCATGCCCGGGATCAGTGATCAGACATCAGAGATGAGGGTGAAACCAAACACTTACCGGCAAACGCGTGTAGGTTCAGATTCTGGCCATAACAGAGGGACACAGTTCCATAGGCGATCTCCTCGCAGAAGCGCCTGCGCAGACCAATTATATTTTCTAGCCAGTTGCCGAAGGTCACGCCAGTCATTCGCAGGAAGTCCGCTGAAAGTGAGGTCAGGAGATCTGCCGGAGTGCCGAAACATTTACCCTCATCTTGTTGGTCATAGATTCTGTTGCGATCATAATGGGAAGTGGAATTCAGTCGGACAATAAAAGCACTAGTAGCAACTAGAATGTAGATTAATCCCACCAAAGTCAAGTAATCCTAGGTCACAATTACTGCCACAATAGTCATTATCAGCCTGACACGGGCCTGACGCAGGTCGTAGAAGTTAATTCATCATGAATTCACTGCTGATATCGAAAACCCGTAATATATAAGTTAAGAAAGCAGTTCAGGGAAGCAAGTTGCCGGGAGCGCATGTCAAAGTTTCTGAACCACTTGGGCACGCCTGATAGTGACTTCTTAATGGTTCGCAGCTCCCAGACTAGAGAGGTAAGGGAGTAGGTAAGTTTCCTGTATTTAAATCACGCAATTACTGGTGAAATGCGTCTTTTCTCTACACGTGATAGGTTCTCAAAAGACAGTGGTAGACTACAGCCTATCCAAAGGGAGTCCTTCAAGTTGAAAGTCTAACTTTTGTATCTCGTCTGCGGAGTGAATGATGAAGAATTCCCCGATCACAAACAGGATAACGTTTACGTCAGCTATCTCAAGGTAACACTGTTTGGAGAAAGCCAGTATAGCATGTTTTTGGATGTTATTGATTAAGGCTTCTCTAGAGCAACAAGACTGGCGGAAAACAAGAGTGATGGGCGTTGCCATTAACGTCCAGAGAACCGCGTATCGACACCACAAGCGAGAATTGTGTTGGTTTTTCAAAATCTTCCACCTACTCAACTACCCGTGGTGTAGGCCAGTGCTTCTAAGGCAAGATTGTCGGCAGATGACCCTTCAAGGCCTTATGACTAGATGAGATAATGTTAATAAGATAACATTGTGGGTAGCTGTCGAACGCGGATTCGGCCGCTTGAGCTGCACAAAGCGAAATTAATTCCGACTAAATCGGGCACAGATAATAGGGGCCACGACATCCACTAGCGGTCGCACGCAACCGGAATTATTATCACTAATAAACCATGGGACAAACTAGCACCAATTGCAATATATATCGAATTAAAGAGTACCACGAAAGGCCAGCGTCTTCTTGTTAATTCACTCGCAGAACATTTGTCCGTAATTTTACACAAATAATAGACGGGGCTAGCACGATATCTTACTATTCAATCCGTCCGTCTTAAGTAGAATTATCGACGAATGCCAAACTGGCAGCGCTGGAGCAGCAGCAAGCTTTAACTAATTTTACGGCCCTTGCAGGAGAGCTGTTCTTCTCCTCTAGTAAGTGCTTTTTGAAGGCGGTTTTTAAGATCTCAGCAGAAAGAACGTTTGCGATCAAAATCAAGCTCCCTATTATGATGTGCATAGACTTTTCGGAAAGGAAAAATGCGATAGAAATCTAGTCGATAGCAGTGAAGAGCATCTCCTTACTTAGCGAAAGTTTCCGCTGTCTTACGCGTGTGCTGCTTGAATTTGAAAAAATCTCTTCCGTAGAGCCAGAGAAATTTGAGTTTGGTCATAAAGGAAGGCCGCTGGAGAGTTGTAAAGGATATGTGTCGGTTCCCGTCATAAAACGCGAGCGCGCGGGGTCCCGCCGAATAATTGATTTTCTCGAGACCTGTAAAATAAGAGGGCAACGATCGAACTTTTTTACTGCCAGGGGTATTCGAATAAGATGCTCGCAACTTTTAACTTTAACTTGGTTGGGAAAACGAAAGCAAGTTATGTACATTTGTTAACTTTTAACCAGAAAAAGTATTTGACCTCCCATCACTTCGTGTTCAGTAGGACACTTCGAAAGGGAAATGAGAACCCAACGGCTTTCAAAAAAGAACGTCCACTAAGACGTATTTTACTGTCGATGGGCAGCGTAAATTTTATTTGTTTAATTTCCGAGGAAATTAATGCGCGAACTCGAAGTAAATCTTTCGGAACAGACCCTCTCAGGCACGGTCCGAAATTTGATATGAATATTTGAGTTGAAATCCATCAGCTACTGCGGAATGACAGCGTAATATTCACAAACCGCAAACAAGCAGCCAATAGTGTAGAATTGTGTAATTACTTACCGTACTAGTACCTGTGTTGTCAGTACGGTAAGCAATCACATAAGTGTAAATTGTACTCAAAACAGGAACTATAGCAGAAATGCTACTGGTAGTCAAAGGCATTGAAAAGCTGTAGGGCATATAAAAGACCAGAACTTTTATGCACATCATTGGCCTGTATTGTTTGTAGTCCACAAACACAAAAACTGCACAATGACCAAGTGAAAAGTATAAGCGCAAGGGGTCCTTCTTGGCAGTGGAGATCCTCCGCTCGGCTATCTAGAACCACCGGGTGGATATAGTGGATTTGCAGTTGTGCTGCACGAGAGACACAACGACAGTTCGACCGTCGCCAGCGACGACATCCAGCGCGTCTCACGGAGTGGACAGAGCATCGGTGACTTGCGACTCACGCCGCATCTACCGCGTCTACCTCACCTAACAGGCTCCAGTGGCAAGACAGCGTAGAGACGAGAGGATAGGTGAGCTCGGATACAGCAGTTCGCAAAGCTCATCAGCCCGCCTACGCGTGCAACACACGACCTGACCTTTGTGACATGTACCAGGCTTTCATGAGAGCAGTCTAGAGTTCACATGTGCGAGGGAGAGTCGCAGAGGCCACGTTAAGAAGGAGCCATTGTGGCCTGACTTCCCGTCCTGAAAGGAGGACCGAGCTCTCCCGTCAATTGGTAGCCTTCCAAACTACAGCTTTTAGCGCAATGTGACTGATTCAGGCGCTTCGGATTTATTATAGTTCGGAATGTGCTAATTTGCCGTGAGGATAAATTCCCCAGTGTCGGTCTCACTTCCTCCTCCCTCAATCGATTGTCCGAGTCTACCATCCAACAAGTAGTGGGGTTGTGCGCCGTGGCTGACGCGGCATAAAGGTCTACGCCTAAGCGTGCCACAATACTTCTACGTACGTCAATAGTTATGGGCTCGGACGGACCCTGTGCAGTCTGGTTAGCACGTGCCGTTAACCAGTCTGAGCCCAGTTTTGGTTCAGCGCATCTGCATTGCAGTCCGTTGTGTGAGATAACAAAGCATTCACAACACGGACTCATGTCTCTCATCAAATTCCACACCAGACGTTGAAAGGAGAAATTATTAAAACCTGTTTAGTTTTTCTCTGTGCTCCAACACGTGACTGAAAATAAAAACGATGGGTTCTATGGCCGCCTGCAAACTTTCTTGTCTTCTATTCCCCCAGCGACTGTAGTGTACTGGAAGACAAGGTTGCTAAATTACAATACCTTCGACAGGTATTCAAAGCCAATGGCTACACGCGCAACTTCTTCAACCAGTACCTGCGCAAGAGACACGAAACGAAATCCAACGGGCGCCAAATTTTGCCGAGCTTTCCCGTACGTGAAGAATGTATCAGAGGCCGTCAGCCGCAAACAGACCGGAGGCAGCCATGAGGCGCCAGATCATGAGGCCGACAGACCCGCTTACATGGCAGGAAATATCTGGAGTCGTTTACCGGGTTTGGTGCAGTTGTGGGCAAAGCGACTATGTTGGAGAAATCGGAAGACTACTCTGGACGCGGACGGCCGAGCACGCAGCAACCGTGAGGAGTAAAGACGCCAGCTCCCAAGTTGCGGCTCATTCGATGGGGCTTAATCCCACATTCAAGCTTGACAAGGTAGAAATTCTTCTTAAAGTAACAACCGCGTGGGCTACGAACTGACTGAGTCATGGTTTTCCGGTCCTTAATCAATCAACACGCGCAACAACCTCCCCCTTCTATATTCGGTGCTGAGACCTTGCCAAGGCGAATTAGTTGACCACGCGGAGAGAACGCGGATGACCGCTGTTCCTGGCGTCAATGTTGATGAGTCAAATTGCCCAAGAATCCACACGGACGACGAAATCTGGCAGTCAGCAACTTGACTGCGTGTGATGAGCGCGGGAGCCGATAATCTTGACCGGCACACAAGCGCATGGCGACTGCATACTTCAACACCTGGCCAGTCGAGCCGTGATGCACTCCGGAGCTGCCAACTATGATAGGAATGTAGCGGCCTAGCAACTACATCCTATAAGTACTGTAACACAGGGGAATTTACAACCCGTTTCTGACTCTGTCTCTGATGGATTCGACTGAGGATCCGAATGCTCTCGTTCCAACGATGGTGTTTCCTTCCTCGCGACTACTTCCTGGAACTCGCCTCTTCTCTTCTATTAGCAAATGAGAATCCTCAACATCCACGCCACGTCGATGCAAATTCAACCATGACAGAGCGGTGACGTCGTGAGGATGGACAACGAGTGCCTACCCAGGCGGCTATTCCTTTGTGACGTTGCACAATGTTACCACTAACATGAAGTATAATAACGTTACAAGGATACTCTGAAAATTTTCCTCAAGAATCTGCAAATCAACCCTGAGGTCTTGGAGGATTTCACCCAGTACCGACCGGCGTAAAGGACAGCAATAGAGACTGGAGCGACACCCTATACAATCAATTTGATCGCCACTGCCAAAAGAGTGTCTCGCAAGTCTCAAGCGCCTCCGACTCACCAACAGTTTAACCGTGTGCTCCACAGCAAAGTGGAGCAAGCATGGTGAGTTGCGCGTGATTAAGTTTACAGTGAGCGTAGAATTGCGCGTAGAAGCGTGCTCTTTGACTCCTTCATGTAGTCTTTATGGCCCTCTGCTAACACATGTCCGGGTTCAGCAGCCCATCCAATATGTGAAAACCCGGTGTTGTGTTGGGGGTCAGGTCGTGTACTAACTTGTACTTGTACTTGATACGGCTGCGATCATGCCTGATCTAGCCGGCCTCGATGATGTCCCGAATTGTACCTCTCCACGCGTGACGATCCGCGGCAGCAGATCTAGACAGCTCAACCCATTCCCTTCGCCAACGACGGAGACCGAATACCGAAGGTCCAAGAACCACCTCCATGTCTTGACGGACAGTGTCGAGGCAGGTTTTGAACTGACCCCCTCTTCGACGCCTCCAAAGGGGCAACGGTGCCGAATCGAGGGCAGTAACACTGAGCTCCTGAGGTGGACGACGAAGAACATACCCGAACCACCTCAGTCGTCTTTCTTGGATGGCCTGAGTTATCCTTGAGATGTTGTCGCAGCGAGCGCGGACTGTCTCATTTGAGACGAAGTCGGTGAACTTCACTCGAAGGATAATCCTCAAGCAGTGGTGGTCAAATACCTCCAGTTTACGCTCATCCTCCATGCGCAAAGCCCAGCATTCGCAACCGTAGAGAAGGACAGACCGGACAGATGCACGGTACACGCGAATCTTAGTGGCGATGGAGAGGTCACGTCGGTTCCACAGGCATTTCCGAAGACTTCAGAAAACCCAGCGAGCAGCATCGATTCGGAAGACAATGTCGTCCTTACTCTGTCCATTAGGCAGCAGCCGCGCCCCGAGGTATTTAAAACTGTCCACTTCTTCAAGTTGACAGCCATCAATCCCCAGGGGTGCCTTCTCCTGGTCAGGGATGCAGCTTGAGAACACTTTGGTCTTCCCAGCGTTTATGGACAAACCGACCGATTTAGCGACCTCGTTCACCCGTGACACCATAGACTGCAGATCACCAAAACTTGAAGCAAGTAAGGCGATGTCATCGGCATAATCGAGATCAGTCAGTCGATGTCCGGGTGCAAATTCAACGCCGTCACTGTCGCGTAGGGCCCTCCCGAGGATCCAGTCAATAGCGTAGTTGAACAGTATGGGTGACAGGATACAACCCTGTCGGACGCCAGACCGAATACCGAACGGTTGGGAAAGATTGTTACGGACTAGGACTCTCGCAGTAGTGGAACGATAGTAGGCCTTGATCATGGCGATGATTTTTGCCGGTACACCATCAAGCGCCATTACCCGCCACAGGGACTCACGGTTAACGGAATCGAACGCGGCGGCAAAGTCCGTGAAGCAGACGGCCGTCGGTTGTTGGTAGCAATGACGAACTTCGAGAATGTGCCTCAGTGTGAGTATCTGATGTGCGCATCCACGTCCAGCACGAAATCCGGCTTAGTTGGGCCTCGTCCTTGAGTCACGCACAGCCTGGAATCGCCTGAGTAGGACAATATTGAAGATCTTCACAGCAACGTCGATGAGACTTATGCCGCGGTAGTTCTCGCATCTCGTCTTATCTCCCTTCTTGGGGACAGGTACAAGGATGCCTAAGCCCCAGTCATCAGGAACAACCTCGTCTCTCCACGCTCGTTCAATCACCTCATGGAGCCAGGGCGCCAGAGTGTCGACACAAGACTTTAAGATTTCAGTCGGTATACCGTCCTCTCCGGGTGCCTTATTGTTGCGCAACTTTCGTATGGCATCGGCGACTTCTTCCTCGGAGGGGGGATCGCATGGCACTGCATAGGTAGGAGAGGGAAGAAACTCCGCTGAGGAGGAGAGCAAGAGCGAGGTAGGTTGGGTATCGAAGTTGAGATGGTGCTCAAAGTGCTCACGCCAGCGCTCGACTTTGGCCGAGTTGTCAGCAATAAAGCCGCCGTTCACATCGCGAACAGAGTCACTCAGTGTAGAGGGCTTACCGCTAACTTGGCGGATCGGACGGTAGAGCTTTCGAGTGTCACCAACGTTCGAGGCCTGTTCCATGGAGGTCGCTATTTCAGCCCAATATTGCTTCCGGTCATCCCTGGCCGATTTCGCCATCATCTTCCGAAGTTGGCGGAAGCGGTCATCGTTGCGGGACCTGGCTCTAGCCGTCTGAGCAGACAACTGCGGGGTTCTTCCGCTGATCCAGTCACTGCGGCGTCGCTGGGTGTATCCAAGGATTTTCTCAGCTGCCCCATAGACTTCGGTGACGACCATTGGTTACTGACTTCTCCGTCGACTCGGGTACTAAAACAGGTCCGAGTTTCTCTGCTTAGGGCCTCGGCAGTGCTGGCTTGCCGGATTTTTGAGACATCGAGGCGTCTAGGACGTGGCATTTTTGGCGCGGATGAGAGATGAACTTTCAAGCGTGTACGGACGAGAACATGGTCCGACCCATGGGCGTTACCAGTCTCGGCACCACGCATCGATCTGCTATCATGAGCCCAGCTGCAAAACCTTGAGCTGACTAGTATGTAGTCAATCTGACTGGTCGTATGACCGTCGTTTGAATACCAGGTCAGTAGATATTTTTTGCGATGCTGGAAACATGTGTTGGTGACAAGCAGTCGGTTTCGATCAGCGAAGTTCAGCAATCTCTCACCATTTTCGCATCGAGAGCCAAGCCCAAAGCGGCCAAGAAGATGACTGGTTGTGGGGTCGCCAGGTCCAGTTCGACTATTCCAATCGCCAGCAACAATCAGAAGATCGCGACGAGGCAGTCTTTCAACTAGCGCTTGCAACTGAGAGTAAAACGCCTCTTTATCGCGCTGTTCGGCAGCCGAAGTTGGTGCGTACATAGCGACGATGGAGATGTTCGTGAAGTGACCCTTCAGTCGCACGTAGGCCATCCGGTCATTGACTGGTTCCCGAGCAAGTAGCGCGAGGTCCGCTTGTTGTGATAGGACGATCGCCACACCGTTTCGACCGGAAGAATCGCGCGGGCCGCTGTGGTACAGGGTGAAGTGTGATTCGACTCTCGGGATCTTTATTTCACGGGAGCCTGAGTCAGGGAGTCGAACCTCAGACAGACAGCAGATATCCATGTCGTACTGATAAAGGCTGTGTGCGGTCAGACTTGGGGTACCAGGGCCCAGGAACGTTCGCACATTCCAGCATCCAATACCGAGAGTCCGTCCACGATTGAGTAGTCCAGCTCGCATACTATTTGCCCGCACCACTGGACCAGGGTTGCGGAGCGCGTCGGTTCCCGAGGACGTCGTAGCATGGGTCGTAGTACTGTGATCGGACATGTTTCATGAGGTTTCTTGGGAATTTCGAATACGGGCGGGTCCCCAACAGCCGCTCGGATTGTTTGTTCGAGGTTTTCTCCTCTAGCACTTTGGCTTAAAAACCTAACCACAAGGCAGCGGTGGCAAGTAAACTTATTTAATGACGGTTTACGGTCGCCGTGTCACAATGCCGTCATTGGGTTTTGCGGCTTTTTATAAGGCTTTCTGCGTGCCAGACCTCAGCCCACCACACCCTGGTAGCAATGTCGCTGCTGGTCCACGACTGCTTATTCATCAGACCAAGGTCTGCTTATTTCGCAGCTAACCTTCACTGAAGGTCGTCCCACTATCCGCCACCTGTGGACGCGCCGGGTAGCCAGCAGCTAGACTAACGGGCAACCCGTCAGGTCGTGTGTGCCACATGCAGTCTAACTCTTCAATTCTGTCAGTCACTGCGTCCGATCCCAGCGTCAGTCGGTTGACTGGTTTGGACAAGCAACTGGTGCATGCGAGAGAGAAGAGAGTGATGCCGACTCTCGGCGTACATTCGTCGATTCAAACAATCTGACGTGTTTGAATCTATCACAGTGCGCTGAAAGCCGTGGCCTGGTCGGCTACCAACCTACCGGATAACTCAGTCCTTTCAGGACGAAGAATCCGGCTGCAGTGCCTCCTTAATATGACCTCTATGGGAATCCGACTCAGCTGAGATCCGAGCCGCCTTTTTTCTCAAGCGTGTTCGGCCCGCTTAGTAGAGCTGTTAAGCCCTGTCAGCCACTGCGCCCAAGTCCGCCTTCAGTCTTCCTACCTCCGTCTGGACATCGGGCCGCTGTGAGTGAGGGAGAGAAAGGTGCGATGGATTCTGCGAGAGTCTACCATCACAATAAACTAATTCACACGGACGTCACCATTCATACGCCCAGCCTGCTGTGGGACACATGGTGGGCGGTCGAAATCAACGGTCAAACTGCCAGAGTTACGGACCGAACATACAACTGCTTATTTGCAATCAAAGATCACATTCAACTTGTTTATACGTAGCGATTCCCTTTATCCGTTCCTATCATCGGTCATTTTGATTCGCAGACTTTTTTCTCGGATCAACACGCGCTGATGTCTGGACGGACCGCTGGTCAAATCATCTCGAATGTAGGTTTTCATTCCAGCCCATACCCCCCTCTTAACTGTGTCGTGCTCTGAGTGTTACTTCCTCTCTATCATTACAGAAACCCCGGGTTATCCGAGTCATCCTGACCGTCTTCTGATATTGTCTTTGGCCTCGTGTGCGTCTATTCCGGTGAAGAGACTGGGATAATACCAGTAAGAAAAAGACGATGGCAAAGACAGGTCAAATAAAAATGTTTACAGGAATCTAATGCGTGAATCCTATAGACAAGTCAGTATTGTTCCGTTCACGCAATCGTTGTGGTTTCTGACTAACGAAACACAGCATATTATAAAACTGCAAGATGTCAAGAAACTTCTCCTAATGCTGGGAACTCCGAGCCAAGGGCTTAGGTCTGGTGATAAGCTTATCGGTGCTCATATTCGTACGCAAGACGTACGATGATTATGTTTTTGTTGAATATGCAAACCAATATTGCGCTCCAGCTTTCGTTTGTATAAACGCCTTTGTAGTCTTCTGATTGCCCGCCTGATTTCAATAATGACACATAATGACAATAATGCCACATAAATGACTGCGCCTTTTCTTTCAGGTATCATCAGAGGGCGTATCCTTTACTATTTTTTAAAACCCTTTCAGTCCACGTTTGTGCGGAGTCCTCAAATGGCTGTCAAGTGTGGGCATAATGTTGGTGAAGGCAAATACTACAATTTCGAGATGGCAAAATCCATCGCCTCTTTCCCCAGGAATTTATTGTTGTGTTCCATGAGAAAAAGAGCCGTCATCATTTTTAGAATGGTAGACGACAGCTTTTGGTAGGAACTGGTCAACCACTCGACAGTTGCCAGGTACTACCATTTTGTGATCTTGGCAACCAAACGTTGCGCAAAGTGGGCTTTGGAAAAGTGCACAAACTATTTGCCTTGTTTATCAACTAAAAAACTCCAGAGAACCGTAGCGAAAGCTGAACAGAGGTGAATCTCGCGTGGCCACCCCCAATAGGGTTACCTGACAGATTATGGAATGAATTTCGAGGTATTACATACCAGGTCCAATCCTGGTATAAAGACATAGGAATTCGAGTGGCCAAATATGTTGCCAAAAGTAACAATGGACTACCAAGATGGAGACGGTGTGGGAGAAGAAAATCAGCATATGGCACGATCGGACGTGGTGGGAAGACTGTCCAATTTTATTTGAATAGACGAACCAATCACGCAAACGGCGCAAATGGTTTGATGAACAAGGCGTTTTCAGAATAACGGTTGTGCAAGTGAAATGTTTCATAATGCTCACCAAATTCATTGACGAATGAGTTGATGTACTTGTGACTGCTGAGGAAGATGGTACCACCAGTTTCGTAGAGCTTGTCGCCCACCTTTTCACCTCTTATGCGCCCTCCAAGACGGTCAGACCTCTCAAATAAGGTAATTGAGACGTTTGGACCCATCAATTTGCGCAGAAAGTAAGCAGTCGAACAACCGCACAAACCGCCACCAACAATG
>CACRXP010000326.1:240107-254559 GCA_902702965.1 Spirometra erinaceieuropaei | reverse complement strand
TATGGGCCACTTTAAGTCAGACGGTCAAACCTGTTCTACAGGCCTACAAACTGTCAGTTGTGTTACATGTGAGGGACTATAGTGTCCAGAAAGCAATTGAAATGACGAACCTATGGTAGATCATAATCTACCCTGATGGTGCAACGGGGATTAAAATTTTCCGTCTTGCTTTGGAGTCCACAGCCTGGAGCCTTGGGGCCAACAGTGTACTCGGTGTTCTTCCTACTTCTAGCCCCCGGAACACGTTAAACTATCTTTGACAGGAACAACCGAAACTTTTTGACAGTAAAGACGGACATCTACTATACTGACCTGAAATATTTGCCATAGAATAACGTTCAAAATTTTACAGTGTAAATTGGCCTGTTTCAGTTGGCATACGAATGCAGATGGCAGATGTAACTGCACAATTCCGCACAAAACACACGATCATCAGAGACAGAGGGACAAGTAGGTATTAAAAATTATGCAAGATCCGCTGGCAAATACCCTGATTTGACTGGACAGCAACAGTACGTTTGTGCTTGCTTGTGATCTTTGGAGATAATATCAAGGAACAAAGGCTGTTCAATGAGTCTTTAGACGTCAGGGACAGAAAGAAAAAGCTCCTACAGGCAGATAACTCGGATATTTCAAAACTCGAAAAAGGATCGATAGATTTAGGCTTCAGGTGTGTTACGCTCTCTAGTGTGTACACAGGGCATCCTTGGACATAGTTATACACCAAAGGTCACGATAAGTGATTTTTTGTTGATAAAATTAATTGTTTTTGTCTCATGTCAAGTGAAACATAAAATCCTGCCTCCACTGATGTTTTGCTCAAAATTCATACAGGAATTTCTCGAACTTAACACCCATAAAATGGCAAACGGACACGTGTTAAAGTAAACAGACGAGGTTCGACAGCCCCAGTGAACTGCAACCTACGCGCCACAGGCCGCATAGGGGCGCGCGCACGATCCTTCATTTATAGGGCCGGTGATTACAGGACCAATCTCGACAATGCAATTGATGAATTAAAACGTAGCGTTAAATTTGTTGTAATTCTTGTCTCCCATATTATTGCTTTAACATGATAGTATGCTGCAAATACCAGATAAATGGTATATTAATTACTCTAGTTTACCTTCTAATCGCCGAGGACATCAATAATAGCACATGTCGTGTCAGAGAATCTGGGGACCGACCTGAATTGAGTTGTTAGCGCGTCAAAATACTCATCCATACAAAGGGGGAGAAGAATAACCTGGTGGACATAAAGGCCAAGTTGGGAGACTCAGAAACTGGGGGTATATGGTAGTAAGTAATTATATAAGTTGACTGAGTTACAGCAGACGATTCACCTGCCCGGATGTGGGTCTACACTAACATGCCCTCCAAACAGCCGGTGGGGAACGCAGCGCTGTGGGCAAATGCAGGGGCGGATTGTGGGAGTTACTGACGTAGACAGAGCGTGAGACGCGGTTGTTGTGACGAGTTGCGGGCAAAGAGACGCGGTATTGACAGAAGGGCACTGGGAATTTTCACTGACTCGCAGTTACACCATCTCCACTCCAGATCCGCGAGGAAAGTCTCTTCACTCAAAAACCCCGTACACTTCGAGGGTTGTAACAGCCCTACTTCCTCTTGCAATGCCTCCCAACCAATCACAAAGGTGCAATCCAATCTCCCGAATTTCTCGACTGGCGAGTCTCAGTAAATACGGCTGAAAAGAAATCATGTCAGAGCATTGACACTCCAGACCTTGTCACCGCTGGCTCCGCCAAAAAGTAACTTCTGTGCCCTGTCCTTGAATAATAGACATTTTAACATAAATTTATTAAGGTTAGCTTCAGCAAACGTTACATTTTTGTACTAATTGTCTTCAGTTTTTCCCTCTGGGCCTGTTATTGAGCATAATAGTAAAGATAGAACTAAAGGCTCTGATTCAGCCTACCATCAAAAAAGAGGGAAAGATAATGGGGCAGTTTTTCCCTGAAAGATCGCTTTGTCTGGTGGTCCAGGGAGTCGCTTGGGTTACTGGTAAAACCCTTATTGAGAGAGTTATGCAGTACCTTTTGACATTCCAAAATTATTACGTTTGGGCCCTATAATACGAGGCAGTGCAGAGGATATGCGAACAAGACCAGTGAAAGTCGTCTTGTGTAGTAGGCAGTTGGCAGATCTCATCTTGCCTCGAAAATCCAGACTACAGAGCAACCATCCTGGAGTGTTTTTTCATCCAGACTAATCGCCCATCGATCGAATGGGGAGAGCGCTGATAACAGAGCTCAAGAGGCGTCGGAGCCAGGAAGGAAAAATCTAAAGACTTTAGGCAACAAAATCATTGAACCGAAACAAGTTTCCGCTGAATAATATGATGAAATTCACGGTTACCTCACTAGTCAGTCAGACAGTCACTGTATTTGAGGGAAATAGGCTTAAGCCTTTGAGCTCCCTATTTATACATAAAAATCGATAAAATATGCAAAAATGTGAAGAAATCACAGCATTAGGTGAATGCAGACATTGATTCACATAGGTCACTGGTCTCATGGCTAAAATGTCACATAGTCCGCCTGTTGCTGCAGCATATACCTGTCAAACCGACAATTAAATGTCTCCACAAATAGAGACATAACAATCATCTCAGGCAGGTTATTCCAGGGTTCAACGGCACGGTTGGAGAAGAAATGCTTTCTCACATTCAATCTACCCCGGGACACAAGTAGCTTGAAGAGATGTTCCCAGAGATTAGTTGTAGTGGCGAGTTGAAAAAAGTCGTCGCACCGAAGTGCGCAGTCCAAGCCATGCAAGATACGGAAAGTTTGTATCAAGTCACCGCGCAACTGCTGTGTCCACGGTCTCCAGGCCTGAATTACTTATTCGAGATTCAGCCTCGCAAATGTGCCGAAGGCTTCGGAGAGGCAGTCATCGTCGAAAACTGCGAAAGTCCGCTTGATTGCGTATAGCATTGAAGTTGGGGCCTAAGCTTCATGATAACATTGTGTAGAAGGCTTTGGGCTGTCTGCAAACCAGACTCCAAGGTCTTTCTGCGTTTCTGCCTCACGAAGTGACATTCCATTCAGATGGCATTGCTGCGTACTAGAATTATGATTCCCGAGACGCCGTATTGTACATTTGTTCAAATTGAAGGACAAGATCTATCTGCGGGACCTCTCATCCAATCGACAAAAAGTTTCGTGGAAGTTTGTCTCATCGGTCTCATTCTGAATGACTTTCCAGATTGTTATGTCATCCGCAAACATGGAACTATCACAGTCCAACCCATCGATACAATCATTGATGAACAAGAGAAAGAGGGTTGGTCCGAGACTGAGCCTTGCGGGACTCCACTCTCTACGAATGTGCGCCTTGATTGCTGTTTTTCCACGCAGAAAATTTGGGAACGGCCGACGAGGAAATGCTCGATCCGTTTGAGAAGTTTGCCGCCGATGCCCATGATTCTCATCTTGTACAAGAGACGCTGGTGCGAAACGCTGTTGAACGCCTCCCGGAAATCAATATAGGCCACATGCACGGTGTGTTTTGCGTCCAGTGCTCTTGTCTAACTTTGCATTGTATATAACACGTTCGTTACACATGATCTTCCCCTGCGGAAACCTATTGTGCATTGGACAAGAGGTTGTTGGTTTCCAAATAAGTTATCAACCACTTTTTGATGGTTTTATCCATCACTTTGCAGAAGATTGATGTCAGACTGATGGGTCTGTAGTTTGTCGCAAGAGTACGACTACCGCTTTTGTAGAGGGGTGTCATGTGGGCTGTTTTCCAGTCTGTGGGAAGGATTTCAGCATCGAACAATATCTGGCACAGAAAGGAGAGTGGCTTGGCCAGCACTCGGGCAAGCTCAAAGAGCAGCTTCGCTGGGATCTAATACGGACCGGAGATTTACATTCCTTCAAGCATTTTATTTCTTCCAAAATCGCTTCTTCTCGAAACACAATATTTTCGATAGTGGGATCTCCCATGTTCTCAGCACTAGATGGAACAAAGTCTGCTTCTCTTGTGAAAACAAATTAGAAAAACTGAGAATAATGCTCAGCTTTATTTGTGCTGTCCGATATCTCCAAGCCGTCATCACCCCTCATGACAGGAATGGGATTCCTGTTACGGGTGCTCTTCCACAAATAGCTGTACAGCAATTTCGGATTTTAACGGCTCGGTGGAGCAAATGACTCCCAAAACCCCGTCGCCTCCTGAAAATCGGGCTTTTCCCTTATTTTTTTGATCCTTATACTCCGTAAACGCCGCATTGTTTTTCTTTTCACGAAAC
The DNA here is from genome assembly GCA_902702965.1 of Spirometra erinaceieuropaei. Taxonomy (NCBI): domain Eukaryota; kingdom Metazoa; phylum Platyhelminthes; class Cestoda; order Diphyllobothriidea; family Diphyllobothriidae; genus Spirometra; species Spirometra erinaceieuropaei. The sequence goes on along the minus strand of CACRXP010000326.1, from coordinate 250,283 downwards.
TTCTCCCACAACCTTCCTTTTTTGTTGATCTCCTTTTTGAGTTACCAGTTCCATCAAACACTTATAAATTTGAAGACAGACAGTTCATCGGGTATATCGTGCGAAATGTACAGCAATAAATGTTGGGCACAATTACCAACAAACAATTTCCAGATACCGAGAGAACCAAAAATATGATATTGATATGCAGGAATTTACAAAGTCTTTCCAACTGACCACGGGCCAGTTGCAATCTAACTTTAAGCCTTGAATGAATTTTGGTTGACTGGAAAGCAAAGAATGAACAACAGTGTCGAAACCAAGCTGGACGGATTTAAGCTTACCCGCACGGATCGTGATGGACGTAGGTTTGGGTGAATCGCGACGTTCACACGGGACGGCATTATCTACGTCACGTATGGGTCCTGACCGGAAGGGGACACTGGTTGAGAACTCCTTAGTTGTAAATTGGAAGTAGCAAACCATCTGGGTCTCCATATTGCGCTGGTATACAAACCCCAAGATAGCGGAAGGATACGGACGATGCGATCATCGTGGAGTTGAAGCAGATAAGCCGTAATGTTGTATCTAATTGGTCAGCGTTTGGAATTCTTCAAGCCATCCTCGCAAGGGCTCCCATTTTGGCTCTCTGTTGACATTCCCCTTCCCTTTTTCCAACCCTCTTTCGAGAATGATCCGTGTTCTTTCAATTAACTAGTTTTGTATCCTGACCTTGAGCTGGAAATTCGATTTTTTTTCTAACAGTGGCAAAGGGATTCTCTGACTAGGATATCTATTGTTGAGGTTAATACGTTTTTTATTATTGCCTGTATGCTATTAATAGTACCGTTAATACATCAAAATCTGTTTTTGGCTCATACGCGTCACTCGGACTAGCAGAGGAACTCTAAACGTAACAAACACACAGTATTTAGAGGTTTTGACTTTCCAGCCATCGACCGGGAATTTGTGCACCGCATGCGATCGGAAAACTTATTCGAACAGAAGCTACTTCAGTTGGTCTCTGACAAGTTCCTCACTTAACACGCTGCAACGGACACCCGATTCCGAATTAGACAGCGGTCAAGCTGCTTGGATCTTATTCTCAGTAAGTATGTAAACTGTATCCACTATCTGACTTTTAACATGCCCCTGGGCCGAAGTGATCATTGCGCTCTTGTTTGGGAGCATGGCCATTTTCTGTACCCGAGATTTTAATAGTGAGGAGAGGAATGTAGGGAAAGGGGGTTGATTCAAAACGCCGTCTGAGCTTTCTATAAGAACATAAGTCGGTACTTAGTATAAAATTGTTGCTCGCCTAAGCGGAGAGCGCGCGTCTCCTGACCAGAGTGGGAGACCTGGGAAATAAAATGAATCTCAAAAATGAAAGGAGGCTGTGGAAAAGATACGCCTCATATCATCAGTCCGTGCATTCCTCAGAATTTAAGAAACAGCGACACAGATTTCGGAGTCTCCTAAGGAGAGAACGAGCAGCATTTGTGTCAAAAATAGTCAAAGAAAAACCGGAGAACCCGAATAAGTTCTTCGCAATAGGGACTCATTCCTTGTCTAAAGAATAGTGACGGAAATAAGTTAACCGGCAACTCAGATAAGACGATTCACTTATCCGAATACATTTGTCTGTGAATACAGAGAACTCGCTTTTTGATGAGAAAGCACACCGGCAAATTGTCCCACCTAGAAATACAATCAAGTCCGTCACGTTAACAACGAACTCAGTAAGGAAAAGTCTGTATCAGCTACACCCCCCCTAAACTGACTGTTCCGGAGGCATATTCGCAAAAGTTCTGAAGGAACTCGCAGACAAAATAGCCTCTCCGTCCTCCAAGATCTGTGAAAGCTTCATGGAAGCGGAACTCTGCCTACTGACTGGAAGCTAACCGCCATGAGACCCACATATAAAGGAGGGGAGAGAAAGCATCGCCAAATAGCTTCAGCTCAGTGAGCCTCAAAGGATTTGTTACAAACTGTTGGAGAAAATTATAAAAAAGGAACTGAGTAGGCAGTGAAAACCACTTTCTTAGTGAGTATCAAAATGGATTAAGAGGTATTCGATCCTATCACATTAGCCTGCTAACCTCAATGGAAGGCTGCACGAAATCCTTAGATATGGGTTTGCCAGTACATTGAGTCTACATTGACGTCAGCAAAACCTTCGACAGGGTGCTACACAGATGACTCACATCTAACCTGCGCCAAATGGGTGTGACTGGCAGCCAACTCCAGTGGTTAACCGACTTTCTTACATGCCGACTCCAGCGTGTGTGTATTGGTGACGCCAGGTCGGAGTGGAAATCTTTCACAGCGGGGTTCCGCAGGGGAGCGTCCTTGGTTCCATCACGTTCTTCACATGTGCGAATGCTTGCCTAGATCGCATGACCTTCGAGAGGGTTATGCTCACTGATGATTTGAAGATGTGGATTTCGACTGAAAAGTCACAGGATGCGCTAAACTTGCAAAACAACTTAGACTGACTGCAACAATCGTATGGTAAAGGCCTTCTTAACCTCAAATTAAACAAATGCCAATTCATCCGATGAGCTTTTCGGTTGACTGTTTGGAACATTTATGCAGGCAATTGTTGAATATGGGATTCAAGCGGTACCCCTGGATGAAGCAAGATCCCGCTTCCTGGAAAAGGTCAACGAAGGGAGACCAAGCTAGTCACTTTGCTGAAGAGCCTACCATACGAGGAACGGCTGGAATGGCAAAACATTTCCTTCTCTCTTATAGGCAGTAAAGAGGAGGCATGATCATGGTCTTCATACTCCTCAGAAGACTAGACTGTGCACTTCAGATGGTTGATTTTTTTGAACTAGCACAAACGACAAATCTCCGAGGCCACCGATAAGAATTGAAGACAAAGTAAGCCGAACTTGAAGAGCGGGCCAATTTATTCTCTCACCGGGTGATTGAAGATCAGATAAAATACCTAAGTCGGTGTTCTGGCGGAAAGCCTTTCGACAGTTAACCGAAGATTTGATAACATTTTATATGATGGCCAAGTATTTGCTTGATATGAACTGATACATATTTTAGGTCCGCAAATGGAAAAGTGGAGGATGACGATCACGTTAAAGCGTCCCTCCTTTTTAACTTCTTTCAGTCCGTCTTAACCCGAGAACCTAGTTCTATATTTTTCCCTCTGCCCGTCCGCCGACCAGTGTCTCCTCCTACTCCCCTCCCCCTCTTACTCCTCCCTACCCTCCTCAATCGAGGAACCATTCTTTCATCGACCAGAGCTTGGGCCGGACTACTCTGACTGAAGCCTACCAAATTGCCTGGCCCGGATAGAATTCCCGCACTGGCACTTCGTGAGCTTGCTAATGAACTGCGCAAACCATTGTTTGCAATATTTCAAAATTCATTTGAAGAAGGCAAGCTCCCGGAAAAATGGAAGTGAGCATTCAACACTCCTATCCATAAAGGAGGTCCACGGCTTGACTACGGAAACTATCGTCACGTCAGGCTTACTTGCATCGCGTGTAAAATAATGGGACGCAATGTCAAAAGACATTTGATGCAATAACAGCAAAACAACAAAACATTGCGTTGTGCCCAAAATGGCTTCCGTCCGGGACGCTACTGCCTAAGAAGTGTATTATACTCGCACGAGCAACGGACAAGTGTCACAGACAAGGGTTATCCGGAGAAAGTCAAAGTTTGTACTTCAAAAAGGCCCTTGATAGTGTCCAACGCAGGCTTTTTTTACAGAGGATCCGAAATATGGAAATTCCATGAAGAGTGTTTAAATGGATCGGGAGTTTTCTCTCCTCCAGAGTAGAAAGAGTCTTCGTTGGTAACTCTACCTTTGACTAGGCGAACGTGGAAAATGCTGTCTCTCAAGGTTCCGTTTTAGGTCCAGGACTCTTCCTGATTTACGTTAATGACTGCATCATCCAACTTAGTCGCGAAGCTCTCGTGTTTACGGACGACATAAACATTTGCAGTGAAGTCAAGCGTGATGATGACGCAAAGAATTTGCCGTCAAAATCGTCAAACTGAGTGTTTGGTCAAACATATGGCATTTGAATTTCGACGTGTCCAAATGCAAGGTCTTACGCCTAAACACCGGCCGAAATGCCTCTCCTAAACATCACTATCATATTAACGGGACGGCGTTAGAAAATAAAGAAAGACTTAGAAATCTGAGTTTATGAACGGCCACAAATCTAATGCCATCAGAACATTGTAGGAAGATGGTTCAGAAGGCACCTAGTACTTTACAATAGATCCGACGTGCATTTTAAATATTTCCTCTCGAAATATTCGAAAGACTTTTTGGCATCTATCTAATACCCCACCCTGAATATGGAATGCCAGCAGCTTTGCCATGGATGAGGAAGAATATTGATTTACGTGAACAAGTGCAACGCAGAGAAACGGAGATTGTCGACGGTCTAAAGCATTTAACTTACCAGGAGAGGATGAATGTGCTTGGCTACTTCCCTCTCTCTTATAGGCAGTTAAACCACAGTCTACTCCGGATATTTCGAATTGTCCGTAGTCAATGTTCAGTTCAGTTCAGTGTATTGAGGGAAATAGGCGTAAGCCTTTGAGTACCCTATTTGCAACGTAAAAATGTGTGGTATACAGATAAATGTTCTGGGCTGAAATAGTTCAAACACGCCCATAGTGATAGGACAAAGTGAGAACGAGTTACAGGGGGTGAGCTCTGCTTCTCATCGCTCTTCGTCATTTCGCAACATAAATATGTCCAAATTCTTTTTAAAATTTTGTAGAAATGGTGACATCACAACATCTGCGGGAAGGGCATTTCAGGGTTTGACCACTCGAACAGAGAACGAGAACTTCCGCACATCCAGCCTTGCTTGCTGGGTGCGCAGTTTGAACGGGTGACCTCGTAGGTTGGTCGTGGTAGCAAATTCAAAAAAGTCTTCGAAGGCTAGGCTGCAATCCAACCCCTTTACAATGCGGAAGGCTTGCAAGAGATCCCCGCGAAGTTGCCTGTAACTCAAAGGAAAGAGGTTCAGATTTACTAGGCAGGTTGCATAAGGAAAGGAGCTTTGACCCCTAACCATCTTCGTGGCTCTCCTCTGGACTCTTTCGAGGCAGTTTTGATCCTCAACAGCCCACGGCCTCCAGGCTTGTATGCCGTACTCTACATGCGGCCGAACGAATGTTCCGAATGTCTTTGAGAAAGCATCCTCGTCAAAGTCCATAAATGCGCGCTTGATGGCGTACAATACAGACATTGCGTTTTTTGCGACCCTCGAACAATGGGCGGATGGTTTCAGAGAACTTGTCGTCAGAACACCGAGGTCCTTTTGGGCTTCGACCTCTTGTAGGGCTGCACCGCCCAGAAAGTAGTCTCTTGTGCTGGCCGATCTGGCTGTGTTGCCTAGGCGAAGTATGTTACACTTGGCAACGTTGAACCGCAGGAGCCAACGGTTTGACCACTCCTCCAACCGATTCAGATTAATCTGTAGTCTGTCTTCGTCGGCAGCACCCCGAATTACATTCCATATCTTCATGTCGTCCGCAACCATTGCTACTTCGCAGTCCAAAGCTCTTGCGGCATCGTCCACGTATATAAGGAACAGAATGGGTCCCAGCACTGAACCCTGGGGGACACCACTCTCGACCACAGCAGGATCTGATTTTCCCCGACCGATGCACACAACCTGGTGTCGACCCAAAAGGAAGTTTTCGATCCATTTAAGGAAGTTGCCACAGATCCCTATTTTTTTAAGTTTACGTAAGGGCCTATGGTGTATCACAGTGTCGAAAGCCTTCTGGAAGTCGATGAAGGCTATTTGGACCGCGTGCCTGTCGTCGAGAGCTCGGGTCCAGCTCTGGAGAGATTGCAGCAAGTTTGTCGTGCAGGATCTCTTTTTCCGGAACCCATGTTGGCATCTCGATAGCAGGCCGTTGACTTCCAGAAATTGCATCAGTTCGCTCTTTATGATCCTTTCCATAACTTTGCAGAGAATGCATGTCAAGCTTATGGGTCTGTAATTTGTCTTCGCTGCCCTGTTACCTCCTTTGTGTAGCGCAGTAATATGCGCTAGTTTCCAATCGATAGGAAGTGTTCCAGTATCAAATGACGTTTGAAAGAGCATCGACAAAGGCACAGATAGCTCACTGGCAAGCTCCTTGAGAAGCTTGGGTGGAATCTCGTCTGGTCCTGGCGACTTCGATTCGTTCAATGCCTCTAATTCCCTTCGGACAATGCCTTCTGAGAAGAGTATATCACTGACGCTTGGAGTCGGCAGTTCTTCTGTGGAGGGAGGAAGGAACCTTGCCTCCTTGGTGTAGACTGATTGGAAAAACTGTGAAAAATACGAAGCTTTATCCCTACTATCAGCAATCTCAACGCCATCAGAAGTCCTTATTAAGGGAATTTGATGCCTGATCCTTGTAATTCGTCGGAGGTAACTGTAGAGTAATTTTGGATTCTACGGTGCTTTGTTAGCAAGTTCTTCTCGAATTCCCGCCGCGTCTTCATGATCAAGTTCCTCAGTTTGTTCCTCAGTGTCTTGTAGGTGTTGAAATATTCAACTTGACCAGTGACGCAGTATTTTCTCCACAATTTGTGCTTCCTGTTGATTTCTTTCTTAAGGTTCCTATTTAGCCACCCAGGGCGTTTGTTCAGTCTTACACTAGTCAGTGGGCAGTGGTTGTTGATGAGCTGCAGAAGGACATTCTTGAACAGCTCCCAATCATCGTTGACATTTCCCGTAAACAGTGAGCCCCAGTCGAGACCGGATAAGTCTGCCCTCATCTGATTGAAGTCTCCCCGCTAGACATTCCGTCTTTTGTGGTCTGCAGTATGTAAAATGGAGAATAACGAATAATCCCACAAAAGCACTACGTGATCACTTCGGCCAAGGAACGGCATGGAGGTGATCTCGTCTATGCTGTCTGGTGTTTTCGTAAAAACCAGATCCAGGCAGTTTGCCCTTTGCCCTTCACGTGTTCTCGTTGGGAACATAACATGTTGTGTGAGGCACGCATTAAATGTTTTGTTCAACAGGCGGTAATCGAATGCCGATTTTGGACCTGACGCTTGGAGGGTATTCCAGTTTGTGCCTGGTGCGTTGAAGTCGCCCATGATCATGATGTTAGGTCGACTGGAAAATTTCTCCAACTGCTCCAATAGTTGAGTGTCGGCGATTTGGTCTGTCCGGGGTGGTCGGTAGACAGTGAGGACATCGAGACATGGGGAACCGGTAGCCTTGATGGTCAACCAAATAGCGTCCGTGCCGCACGCAAACTTGGTGGTGTTTTCCGACACTGCCAGGCCCTCATTCACATATACAACTATACCACCACCCTGACGATGTTCCCTATCCCTTCGATAAATTTGGTATCCAGGCAAGGCTATTTCGCTATCGCTAATATTCCCGGACAGCCAAGTCTCGGTTACTGCTAAAACATCTGGAGACAGCTCGACAAGGCAAAGTTTTAGCTCGTCTATTTTCGATATGAGGCTTTGGGCATTCGTGTACAAGCACCTCAGTTTGGCACCAGCCGAATTTCCCGTTGTATTTGTTACTGTTCTGAGCATTACTGCGTTATCTCGGACGGCATGTTCTCTGGGCTCCTCCGTTACCTGATGGGTTCCATTTATATCCGTTGTTTCAGTCAGATCACTGGACGTTACGGGCTTACTTGTGTTGCCGCCTTGAGCAGGTGGTTCAACGAAGGTGTATGTGTTAGCTGAGTAGCTGCCATCGTTCTCAGTATTACAGGCTGTTTTCACTGAAACGGCATATATTTCCGAACTACCTTCCCCTTGAAGATAGCCAGACTGTGTTCGCCACCCTTCAGTCTTGACTTTAACTCTAAGACGAGTTCCCAGGTTGCTCGCTAAGAACGGAGATCTTTTTTGAGTTTGCCCCCACAAGCCAATTACGCTGTCATTCTTTCAAAGACAGGGACAAACGCACGCGGCTAGACCGTTTGGAGTTTTCATTCAACTAGAGGGTTGTCCGACCATGGAATTTACTACTAAGAGAGATCGTAACTTGTTCCCTTGATTTTCGATAGAAACCGGCTATTACAATATGACTATTCACAGCCAGCCCTGTAAAACACATTGTCATATGCAATCTTTCCGTACTGACTTACGGTGATTGGATGCGCTTCCATATCATTAGGGTTGTATTTTGATCCAATTACCTTTTGAATTTCAGCAACTTTATTTTGAATGCGAACCCGCGAAAGCATTGCATATAAATAGTCACCAGGGGCTCGATATTCAACCCTTCAACTGCATTCATACATATGGGTAAATATATCCACGGTTTTTTAGCCTCTTGTCTGTAAATAGGGTATGCAAAGGCTCTGCCTATCTACTTTATATATACTGAATTACACTGAAGCAAACAAACTTGTCAACAACTACCTTCCCATTTGATTATCTGGCGAGTATATCTGATTCTGACAATTCTGATATAGAACGCATAACTGTCAAAGCGGTTAAGAAAAAAGACTGGACATAAACAAAACGGGCACTGGAAGACACAAATACACTACCAGAAAAGGACGAAGCAAGAAATCTTGGTCTCGGTCGCGTGACACCATTTGATAGTAATATAAGTCCTACTACGGCGCATAAAAACGACAAACCGATGGCAGAAAATGGCTATCAAACAACACCTCCAAGGCGAAGGCTCTAGTAGATACACAATCCAAACCAAAAGCTCTAAATATGCAGAACAAAGAACTTTGAGTACTCCGAATTCTCACGCGAAACGAGTAAAATTCTGTAATAGCACCTTAACTCGCCAAAGTACATCTGAATGGCATAGGAATAGGCCAAACCATCTAACCTTTTAATCATCTTAGCACCTAATGGCAGTCCAACCAAATTCGCAGGACTATGAACACTTCCAATTGAGACTCTATCCAGATACATTTATCACCTAGTTAATCAACCTTCTCAGTCGGGCTTAACTCGTAAGCTTGTATATGTATGCATATATATTGAAGGGTTACAGGCGGAGCCCTTGATGACCCTATTTATATACAGTGCTTTGCAGATTCACTCTCAAAAATAAAATAAAATTGCAGGCATTTAAAATGTGATTGGGTCACAGTTCAATCGTAATCATAAGGTGGTGCATAGGGTCACTGTAAATTAGTGCGGAAGATTGTATATGACAGATTTTATAAAACTGGCTGTGCATAGTCATGCTGTACAAGCCGATTTCTGTCGAAAACTAGACGAGCAAGTTTTCTTTTAAACACACAGACTGTGTCAGCCGTCACCATCTCGCTTGGAAGCAAGTTCCACGGCCTGACAACCCGCTGGCTGAATGAAAATTTTCGTCGGTCTAAACGCGTGCGCTCATTCCCGACTTTGTATGCATGGCCGCGTAGTTGGTATGTACGGGCGAACTAAAAGAATTCCTCTGCCCTTAATGAGCAACCATGGCCGCGAACAATCCGGAACGTCCAGAGTAGACTGCGGTTTATTTGTCTATAAGAGAGAGTGAATAGGCCAAGCTAATTCACCCTCTCCTGATACGACAAATGCTTTAGACCGTCGACCATCTTTGTCGCTCTGCGTTGCACCTGTTCGAGTAAGTTGATATTCTTCCTCATCCATAGTGAAGCTGCTGGCATTCCATACTCTAGATGAGGTCTTACAAAGACACCAAAGAGTCTTTCGAAAAGTTCGGGAGGAAATATTTTAAATGCACGTCTGATCCAATGTAGAGTACTAGTTGCCTTCTGGACCATCTTTCTACAGTGTTCTGATGGCGATAGATTTGTGGTCGTCCATACACCCAGATCTCTGTGTCTTTCCACAGTTTCTAACCTCGTCGCGTCAATATAGTACTGGTGTTTGGGAGGGGCATTGCGGCCAGTGTTCAGGTGCAAGACCACGCATTTGGGCACGTTAAACTTCAAAGGCCATCTATTCGACCAAGCACACAGTTTGTCGATGTTCGACTGCAACTTCTCTGCGTCATCATCACACTTGACTTCACTCCATATTTTATGTCATCCGCGAACATGAGAGCCTCGCAATTCACTTCGCTGATGCAGTCATTAACATAAATCAGGAAGAGTACTGGGCCTAAGACAGAACCTTGTTGGACACCACTTTCCACCTTTACCCATTCCGAGGTAGAATTACTAACGACGACTCTTTGTAGTCTGGAGGACAGAAAACTCCTGATCCACTTAAACATTCTTCCTTGA
>CACRXP010000326.1:219911-232004 GCA_902702965.1 Spirometra erinaceieuropaei | reverse complement strand
AGACGGGCCCTCTAGCCCTGTCGTCCACTACGCCCACTTCTGACGTCAGGTATCTGGCCGGCCAGGGCAGTGGGCTGGTGCCTGGGAGTGGAAAGAGGGAGTCAGGTTGACGGTCTTAACGCATATTTCTCACTAAAAGCAATCTGAGCGCTTGAATCTATGACGGTGCGCTAACAGCCGTGACTTGGAAGGTTGCCAACTGACGGGATAACTTGGAGCTTGCAGTCAACCCAGCATGTGTTTGTATGGAGTGGCTGACTGGTGAACTGAGAGTCGGGTTGCAGTGGTTCCTTAATGTGGCATTTATGGCGCTCCCACCTAGTGGGATCCGAGATGCCCTCTCTTCTCTTGTTGTGTAATATCCTGGCCAGTGTGCGTTGTGCACCAGGGGGTGTGGTAGTGCGCCTACGTGTGGGCTTTCGCCGTGCCAGCCACCCGTGCCCCCTCTCGCCTCCGGCCTTCTCGACTTAGTCATGACACCGGGCCCAGATGGGGGAGAAGGAGAGAGTGCGGCGGATTCGGCGCAGGCCAACTATCACTTTAACTCATGCGTACGTCATCGTCGCTGCTCTTACTCTGCTGTGGATCACATGGCGGACATGGCCGGCAACGGCGATCGAACTGCTGTATGTATAATGGCGTAAAAGCCGCTTCCAGCACTTACTAGGGAAAGGGTAGACGTGTCTTTCGTGACCCAGAGATATTTTCTTATCACTGGAAGAATTAGCTTTGGTGACTACCCAAATCGTTTTCGCTTCCTTGAGATCCCGATGAAGCGGTTATCTGTGAAGGTTGGCGGCCGTTAAAACGGGCCTGTAGCCGAATGCATCAGCCTGTTAAGTTCATTGATAGACATCGGCGTTGTAACGTAGGGCAATAGTTGCCCGTTGTACTAGCACCGCCTCGTTAGTAACAAGCGAGAAAGTAACTACCCGTGATTATTGAAACAATTGCAAGGGCAACTGTATTGAAATGCCTTTGTCTGCCGCTCATTTTCTGATAAGTTCAGTGGGTGTCTTTTTGGAGGATTTATATTGTTACAAACTAAAATGTAACGTCCATCACCGCACAGAAGTTATCCCAACTGTTCACGTCGATTTTTCGTAAATGACAATTTTGTTCTTCACATTTTACATTTTAGGCTGTTCAAAGAATGTATTTTTCTCGCCGGCAAGCATATATTCCGCCTTTTCTATTTTACTTGCCGGAACGGCCGGCGAGACAGAGAAGGAGATTGAGAAAGCTCTTCACTTGACCCACGAAAAAGACCAAACGAAGCTTCACAAGGCAATAGCAAAGGATTTGAACGATCTTACTGCCAGCACCCCAGAGACGAAGGTCTGCATGGCGAACAAGCTCTTTTTGAATAATGGATTTCCTATCAAAAGTGCTTACTCGTCGCTTGTTAGCGGATGTTACTCAGTGACTCCGGAAGAGGTTGGTCTTATATCTCATTCTTGACCTCGAGCAATATTTTAGCTCTCATTTTCAGAAACTGAGAAGTCTCGAGCCCATATAAATCAGTGGGTGAAGGACAAGACGGAACAGAAGATAGGCGAACTCTTCCCTGCTAATAGCATTACCACGCAGACAAAGATGGTTATTGCTAATGCCGTCTACTTCAAGGGTAGGAGCTTACAAACTCCTCACGTCTTTTACCAGGTCTTTGGACTTTACCTTTCGAGAAGGCCGACACCAAGGATGGCAAGTTTACCTTGCCTGATGGTAGGAAGAAGGATGTGAAGCTGATGTACAAAAATATTGAAAAGGCAATGTTCTGTGATTTTGAAGATATAGAGGCCAAGGCAATCTGCCTCTCTTTCAAGGAGTCCAGGTAAGTTCGGCGCGAAAAAATTAACCAACTGTCACCTTTCCCTGTTCCTTAAGTGTCCTGACTTTATGTCCTACCCATGTTTTCTGTTTAGACTAAATATGTTCATTCTGCTCCCGAACCGAGAGGACGGACTACCACAGCTGATGAAAAAGATCTTTACTGTCGGTCCCACTCCTGATGGCTGCGGTGACAAACGTTATCTGGATATGTTCCTCTCATCCATGTATTATTACACGCAGGAGGTCAATTTATACCTTCCGCGGTTCAAAATAGGTGAAGATGACCCTTCTGTGAACCTTGTTAACAATATGATGAATTTGGGTGTCAAGAAGATCTTCAATCATGCTGTCGCCGATTTCTCGGGCTTGACTGATACTGCAAACCTTTGTGTGTCATCGATCTTTCATCGTGCTGTACTGGAGGTAGGCAGTTCCTGTGCTTTGTTGATTCACAGATTAAGTTTAAAGCACTGTTTTTAGTGACAGATGGATTCACTTTATAGACACTTTCTAGGACAACCACAAGCAATATGTTGCGTATTTGATTGTTCACCAACCAATCCCCTTTTTGTGACTAAAAGGTCGTCTAAAAGCAAATTACTATGCCTGTTTTGAAAGGCTGTAATACTCTGAATTACTGCAGCTTAATTGTTAGGTTCTGAGGTCGTTAATCAGCAGCGTACATGTTTTGTTGGCAAGTCAGTAAGGGCGGACTAGCTGTTCGAAAATATAATTTAATAGAAGCCAGTGAAAGAAGATATTTTGTCACGCGTCGTTAGGAAAGAACGTTCTAGTAGCCGGAATGGTCAATTCTATTTGACTCGTATATCAAGACCCTGCACAGCTCACGGCAAAAATCCGAGGTAAAACATCCCGAACGGTCATGGGCATTATTACAGTAGCCTAAAACAATGTGGCTAGAAATCCGTAAGAAGTGATCAACCCAGCACTCCAGATGTAGGAATATAGAAAAGACAATGACCGAGGGAACAACTAACCATAAACATAATCAGGCTGCAGTTGAAAGTCTACAAATTAATTGAAACGCGAAAAGAGAGATCAATCTCTGGAAGATGAGGAGTTAAAATGATGGATCGGACGCATCCGCCTGTGGTGAGTAGACTGAGATTGAAGGACTCCAGAGCTTTTAAGTTACGGTAGTATCATGTGGTGTCCGGTCCGCTTACCTGACACTTAGACCTAGCGTGAAATTGTTTGCGTGACAACCTGATGCTGTAGTATCTCATATGAAATGCGTAGACATCGGCTGGTTTGTTGCGCATGCCCTATTTTTTAAGTGGAACGCGATTTAATTTGATATTGGCCAATATTCTCGTTCCAGGTTGACGAGGAAGGAGCTAAGGCCGCGGCTGCCACTGGAATGGGTATCATGCTCATGTGCATGCCTCCACCACCAGTGGACTTCAAAGTCACGCACCCATTTGTGGTTGCCATTGCCGACGACGATGGAATACCACTGTTCCTGGGTCATGTGTCCGACCCAAAGTAAATGTACGTCAGTGCTTTTAGTTGTCACAAGGTATTCAGCATTATTATTTACTACTGGACGGGGTAGGGGTCGGTTACGCTGCCCTGTGGTCCCGCGTGCAAGCGCAGTGTGGGTATTGAAGATAAAGTAAGCCGAAGGAAGATGCTGAAACCGTTAGTGGGAAAGTAGCCAAAGTTAAAACGGAAAAGGCAACCTGATGTTTCGGTTTAGAGGTAGGGTTCGTCTTATGGTCTGGGTTGGTGCCGGGCTGAGAATTGAGTTAAGGGTTAGGGTTCATGTTAAGTTTAGGGGTTCCGGTCGGAGTTAGAGTTTGGATTGTGGTTTAGGTCCACGTTTAGTGTTAAAGTTGGGGTTGGGGTTAGAGTGGGGTTGCGGTTAAGGTTAGGGTTTGGGTTAAGGCCGAGGTTAGGGTTAGGATTTGGGTCAGGTTTAAGGTTAGGCTCAGGACTTGGGCTTGTGGTAGGTTTAGGATTAGGTTCAGTGTCAAGTTTATGGTTGGCGTTAGGTTTATAATTTCTTTAAAGATTAGGTTTACTTTTGAGGCTACGGTCAGGTTTACCATTAGGTTTGGGGTATTGCTGCCCCATGTGTCCAGTCAGCCAGGTCTTTTGCAGGGATTATGGGCTTCCTTCAGCCTCGCGGCAAAGTTATCATACATCAGGTTACCTTTTCCGTTTCGACCTCGGCTATTTTCCCACTAACGACTTCAGCATCTCCCCTCGGCTTACTTTGCTTTCAATGCCCACATTACGCTTACACTTGGGACCAGGACAGCGTAATCAACCCTTGCTCTGGACGGCATTGGGCCACTTGCCGGTTAGATCCAACTTCACCCTTCCTTATTACCTATTGCGTGGTGTAGCATCACCAATCATGCCTAAAAGGTGCTTATGCGCTTCGGATCGGGCATCTTTGATCAGTTTAGTGATAACGACACTCTTACAACCATGCCTTCTGGACATAACAGTTGCGAAAGCATGTGTTTGGCAGTTTTCATAAAACAATAATAACCGCTTGCGGTGTTGTTTATCTCACAGTATGCACTGGCCAATATCTGTGTACAGCAGATGGTCACTCTGCTATGTCGACTTCACAGTCTTCCACAAATATAATTTCCCCAACGGAGAACCGATCTTATGGTCAAAGGAGAAGTTAAGTCATTACGCATTACTTAGCCTAGAAACCAGGCAGACAACCCAGTGTAGTTTCTGTCGCTACACTTGGGTGACGAAATGGTATTTGAAATGCGAGCCCACCGGACTTCTATACTGTGACACAGTGGGTTTCCGTTTACTCACGACGTTGCTTACTCAAAACGTATAATGATACTTTAGCGGTGTATTTTTTACCCGCGGCGTTTCCGCACACGTTACGTGTGCTGGTCTTCGGAGGATGAACTAAATGGCTTAAAACTAGCTATCGATTTTTAAGGAATAGTGTCTCCTTGAAAAGATACAAAGTCTGAGAGATTTCACTTTTACCGTTAAAGTTCCATTTATCACTGCTAAAGCCTTCACCCAGTGAAACGTGTGAAACAGATCCATTTTAATCACCGAGAACTAAACAAAGTCGTGAAATTGAGTGCTCAGATTTCATAAAAGTGCCCGTGACGTATTGCAACTGCGAAAACGAATCCGGTTATTCGGAAAGGCGGTTTCGACGACACTTTTTGATATATTATCTGTTTTTGAAGGGTTTGAAGAATGCAAGCAATCTGAAAAATCTTGCTTGATAAGTTTTGCCCCAAATGCCCTGTTGAGAACTGTGGGTGCCTTGTAATCTCGAGTGCATGCCATTGTTGCGTCAGCGATGGAATCTATGGGGTTTCGTCCGTGGAGACTCACGTTGCGCAGGTTCGGCCACTCCAGGTTCATTATTATTTTTCCTGGTTCATCTCACTGGGTGTGAGTGCTTCTATTTCGTCCCATCCTAGCTCTTAGCATTTACCTGTGACTTTGTGAGGCTGCGGTCTGCGCGGCGACAGGAAACTTTGACTGGCGAGTTAGACCAAGTGGAGGTATCGATTTATGCGTGTTTTTCTTCATTTAGCCCTATTTCCCTTCCCCTCCAGACAGAAAAGCCTTATGGAAAGAGTGATATGTACTCGAACACGTTGACCAGCCTAATTCGGATGCTCTTTCCATCTTACCAAAGTCGTGATCCGTTGTGGAATCCGGGTCTGGGACGACTTATCATCCTTATTTAGGGGAGCACTGCTTACACCCTCGTGGGGGAATGGGCTGGGGAATGTGCCCTGGGGAACAATAACAGACGACTGAAGTGCGTGCGTGCCGTTTTCGGGAGCACATGTCCATAGGAAGAGCGTTGAGATGTGGAAGTCTCCTTTGTCATCAAGAACGACATCAGGAGACAACTCTTCTGCCTCTCGCGGGTGATCGGCGATCGTCTTCTGACCATGAGGCTCCTATCCCGCGAGGCACGACTCGCCACAATCATCATCGCCTGAGTCTCCACTGACGGGCCATGACAATGTGAAGAATAAGTTCTGCGAAGCCCTGCGCGTCCCTTTGCGGCTGTGCTGAAGACGGCCACTTTGATTGACTTCAATAACTGCTTGGTCACCGGTCACACAACCAGAGATGAAGTAACAGATCACCACGGAGTCGGCTGCCACAACGGTAGTGGCCCTCCTTTATTGCAGGCGTGCACTGAAGAGAACGTCTTTCTAACCAAAACCTGCGCTCGAAACCGGATGAGGACGACATAGATGCACTCTCAGTCGCGTCACTGACAACTGCTAGACTATGTCCTCATCAGGAGGCGTGATCACCTTAGTACGCGAAGAAAAAAGGCGACCTAAGGTGCGGGATGCTACAACGACCATCGCTCTCCAACTCGGAAGATGGGACTGGAACTCCAGCCTCTCAGGCGGCAGCCCCAAGGCAAGAAAACACAAGGTCAGTTAGTTATGGCCGAACACCTACTGGATTTTGGCAACCTCCATAAACATTCATATCCTTAGGAAGATAGACGCCGGTATTAGGACATAGCAAAAGGAACTGTGGGACGCCATCCACTCTACTGCCTTTAAAGGCCTTGGATGCAGACGTCAGTAACAGTTAGACTGGCTTGGCGGCAGCAGTAAAGGAATTCGGCGTCTCCCCTAAGAAAATCAGGCATGACATAACCTACGCTAACTGATCCGGCGCAGACAAGGCCGCCGCGTCCAGTTGAGTAATTTCGAGACCATCAAAGCGGTCTACGGCCTTCAGCCCAAGTCCCCCGACGCATAAACACACTCAGGCGACTTTCCAGGATCAGGATCCACGACCACTTATTCGCGGAGGACCGCGCATTCGACAGCATAACTAGGGCGGACATTCGGTCGATCCTGCGTCTTTTTGCCTCTGGTTACTGAAACTACCGACTGACAACTGGCTGGGATAAGACACAAATAATAAACCAACCGGCACCAATCGATGATTACCTGGAGCTCAGGACCAATGTCAAGTTCGCGTACCTGCGGATCATGATTTAAAGAAACATCAAGATGAACGACGACATTGCCAACTGGATCTCAAAAGTCATTAGGGGTCCTCGGTGAGCGGTAACACTTCATTTGGAGTCGCCGCGGTATTCTCAACTCGAAACTGGCATGTGCAGGGCTATTGTCTTGACTACCCTCCTTCATAGGGGGGATACATGGACAGTTTACGGAGACCAGACAAGGGAACTCAGTCATTTTCATCTCAGCTGCTTCCGTAGGGCACTGACAGTGATTTGACGGGAAGGGGTCTCGGACGTCGTGGTCCTGAAAAAGACGGCCGGTCCAACACCATCTTTATGTTGAAGCAGGCGTAACTGTGTCGAGCAGTAACGTCATGCGAATGGATGACGATCACCTGCCCAAGCAAGTATTTCACAACGACGTCACTGTGTGTGCTCGCAGATGGGGAGGATAGTATAACGACGATGCAGTGACGCTCTGCAGACCTCTCTCGAGCACCTACCCCTCAGACCTCAGACGACTTCGCACAGGATCGGTAGACATGACACTTTGCCGTTAGAAATGAAGCGGTCATCCTCAATGTAAACCGAGTATCAAGAGCCAGGGCAAACGCCTTTTTGCATGTCTAAGAGTGTCACTCGAAGTACTGCCTCAATTGTCTGTGCCGTGCAGGCGGATAGAGCGCATGTGTCGGAAATTCCTTTCATTCCATGCAGTAAAGTTGGTGTTTTGTCCTCCCAATAATCAAGATGTTAACCCAGTGCCCTGCAGTGCTGGTATGCACAAAGCACATTTTCCATTCGAGTGGTTTAACAGGCACGTAGATTTGTGCAGTTTGAATACAAACGAGTACATTTTGCAAACTCGGCCGACTCAGAGATAGTCAGACAATCTTCTATGTACCAACCTTTCCTTTTTGTTCTTTGATCCGTCAACGTGAGGATCAAAAGACTAAGATACCGGTTTTCCTGATTATTTGTAATGTTTTTACTGCTGAAATATGCGTATTTAGTCACCGAAACCGGTGTG
The DNA here is from genome assembly GCA_902702965.1 of Spirometra erinaceieuropaei. NCBI lineage: Eukaryota > Metazoa > Platyhelminthes > Cestoda > Diphyllobothriidea > Diphyllobothriidae > Spirometra > Spirometra erinaceieuropaei. The sequence goes on along the minus strand of CACRXP010000326.1, from coordinate 224,163 downwards.
GATATCGGAACCAGCAGTGTTAAGATCGCACGTAACACGAATAAGCCACAGACTCACACTAACTGACACAAGGTGGTAATTATAGTCGTCATTTTCTTAATAATACAAATCGGAAGATATATTGCAACTCTCACCACTCCTATTACTCGAAACTAATAAACAGTCTTTTTAGTACATTTGGTGTATTAACTCACCAGAACTTTGTAGTCGTACACTTGATTTCCTTAAAATGTCAACTGTTTTTCACCTGCATTTAACCTGGTGCATCCCTTCATATGTTTAATACTACACTTTTTTAATTTCAGTCCTACTCGGGTTTTGGCAGCAGTCATTTCCTCCTAAGCGCCGTTCACCAGTTTTTCGACACTCCTTTCTATCTTTCTTCTCATTTTTTCTCCCCGCCTTCCAATGGCTGTGCATGTTCACTAACCAATAATTCGCCATTCTTTGCTACTTTAATAGTGCTTTCCAGTCCTAATACTTTTTGACGCAGCTTTCATTCTTGTATACTCCCAAAACTTTGTGTTCAGTAGTGCAAAAAAGGAACATTCTATTCTCCCGTCTGAACTTCGGAAAGGGGGGGGAACGATATTCCGTTAGTTGTGTGCTCTCGTAGGGGCGAACCGTTAGGGTTTGAGGTAGTTCCACCAGAAGGCAGTGGGCACTGTTGTGATCCGCCTATCTAGGTCTATCCCGAATAGCCTCTTTATTCGTGATTTGGAATTGTATTTTCGGGCCCAGCGGGCAGCATTGCTAGCCAGTGAGAAAACAGACCTATTTTTCCTAATTGCTGCGGCCAGCCAGACGTACTGCAGTGCAGTCGTCCCAAATAGCTGGGAAACTGCGTTCAGCTGCCGTCAAGGTCCGCCGTCACGCCTAGCACCTTTATTTGAGTTGATCCTTGCGAGGGCACAAGATCCCGTTCATCGGACATTCAGTAGGATACTGGATGTTGCTGACGAAACACTCCTGGTCGTGACAGCATAACCGGGAAAAGTCTCACTCATCTGCACAGGCTTTCCCGTTCATCGACAGACCTGTTCTAAGTGCTGTCTGTAGAAGACATAACATTTGCCTGTGAACTACACCGTTTTCCCATGTAGACTTGTGGAGACAACAAGCGAATGGGAGTGGAGGCACCCACGATAGGGACAGTCGACCGTGAATCTGTTCAGGGTTTTGTACGGACGTTTTCACCACTTAAAAAGCTCCTACACCAAAACGGGGAGGTAAATTCCCCTCCAGCGTCCTACACCCAGCGTCGTTTGTGTTATCTAAGGGTTCTTGTCCACAGTCACTATTCTTCTCATTCAGAGGATCTGCCTTTGATCAGCGCTCTAGTTGGCGCAGATTCCCCTAATGACAGTTTGGTTAAAGGCAGTACTACCAAACTGCAACCAACGCCAGTTATCTACGAGGCGTCGGTTCGTGTCATTGGAGTGCTTCCCGTACGTTATGAGAACAAATCTTTCACATGCAATCAATCCGGACTACCAACTTGTTAGAATGGATGGGTACCTGCCACGGGTCTTCGGCGCGACGATTTTCTCGCCTGGCAGTCGGGTCCTGCATGTGCTGTCTTGCGGCTAGTCTGTTTTCTTATGTGCTGGGATCTAATTGTGCTGTGCTGAGGCTACAAGTTGCTGGTTTCCTGCTTTCGTACATAAGTCTGCCTGCTTTCTGTCGTGAATAGCATTAGATCTTAACACTAGGCATAGGAAGCTATCCACACATTGCCATCGCACATCTAAAACTAGACAAGGTCGCACGCTCCGATGATCTAGGTCTGCTTCAACCAATTTCCATTAATTTAAACGGGGAGGGTGCGAACTACGGGTAACGATTTTGTATAGACTGAAATCTAGTTAGGTTCTATTAAAACCTATTAGTTTCTTGATTTCGTCAATGAATACATACGTTTGCTGGTTTAGGGCGAAATCAGCGTAAATTGCACAAACACCGTAAAGTCGGTGGACACTGAACGTTAGTAAGGGCAGTTTGCTTAGAGCTGGCGATGCCCAAATAATTTAGGCGCAATAAAATCAAGCTCCTCAATATTCTCCTATCCACCTGCGCGTCTTGTGACAGTCTGGCCAAATTAACCTCGCACTTGACAAGCTTTCATCCATAAACTGGAAAACATACCGTCAAAGGACATGCAAAGATGTAGAATCGATGCTTGGCGATAGGTCACACAGTGCGTCGACGTGTTAGTTCCGACCCATTTAAAATCCTCCACGCATTTTTGAATGGAAGAAAGATCTGGTCAATGTAATAACTGAGGAACGGCAGGGTTCTGAAGTGAGTAATTTGATCTGTGAAAGCACTGGGCAGCCATTTGCAACCCCGGCAGTCATAGGAACAAACTTTTCTGTTTGCTTTGATAGGGAGGCACGAATATTGGTAGTGGCGAAAAACTCGGCGACCTCAGTGGGATTCGAACTCACGAAAGAAAGACCAGATATTGAGTACAGGGGAGTCCCTAATAGCCTGGACTACGATGCCCCACCGGGAGCCGAGAAAGACTGTTTGAATGCATTGTTCGGGCGAAAGAAGCATTATCCGTTGAACGAGGATCAACGGCGACTGCATAGCTCTGACCATATATTAGGGTAGGAGGAATCAGGTAGTACAGGCCCAACCCAAATTCCCAATGACGATTTCGTTATTTTTCCTTGAAGTTGTGGGAAAAAGATCAAAGTACTATGGCAGAGGGCACTTGCCGATCGCGTTACGGGACATACTGGCCCTGTTGTGCTTTGGAGTTCGATCTAGAGTCCCATAGGTAGTCACACAGCGACTAGTAATATGTACAGGTGGAGACTACCAACAAAGACAAGGGAGACTGGAATGACCATTTCTGACGTATTACCTGTTGTCAGCCAGCTTTACTCAACCCCAGGTTTGGGACACCCGAGGCTCGAACTCGCGCACTTCATTATCAGTTGAGCGCACTAGCCATTTAACTACGGGCTCGTTATTCTATTGGTTGCGATCGAAAATAATTATTATGGTTGGGGACGCGCGTTCAAGCTCTGGGTGCCCCGAAACTTGATGTTGGGTAAGGCTGACTGACGAAGGCTGATAAGCCAGAAATGGCCATTCCAGTCTCCCTTGTCTTTTTTGGTAGTCTCTCTCTGCGGATCGAAATACCCCAGGCGGACGTGCTCTTCATTTTGTGTAGATTTCAAATAGGGATCCGAATTCCCCAAGAAGTCTGACCGCTTCGTTATTGCTGCTTTGGCATTCTGTTCGTGCTTTTGACCCTTTTTGTGGCTCTTCCTCGTTATGCTCCTCAGTCAGGCTCCTTCTTATCTATACTTTTATCATCCCCATCCATCCTTCACCTCTTCTTCTTTTTTCTTCTTCCTCTTTCTCTCTTCCCCCCTCCTTCTCCTCCTGCTCCTTCTCCTCTTCCACCTCAACCACTACCCTATTAACTTGCAGACTGGACCTTAAAACCATGCTGCTTAACTTGTCATCCGAACTATTGTAGAATATGGTATGATGCTGATGGCAAAACCGTGAACATAAATTAAAACACTGATGTTAGTTCGACAAACAGTACATAAGAGGACAGTTTTATTCTTAATATATCCCACGTTCTGAAAACTTGGTCTCAAAACCTGCGGATTTACCGACAACTTAACGATGCTAGTGAGGAAAATCGGGCGTGATCGTTACAGACCCATCCTCAGCCTGCTTTTATGGGTTGTTTCACCCATACTGACAGATTTTTCTCTGTGGTTCTCTTGGCTGGTCATTTCAGGGGCCTCGACGTGGTAAGCAATTGCTTGAGGGATGTCAAAAACTCCTAAAAACCAAGCTCTTCTAGTCACTGCGGATAAGACTTTTCTGTTATGTAGCTACAAAGCAATTTCCAAAGAAGACATTGGCTATCTGGAGAATCGACTCAACACAGTTTCTGCTTACTCTTGGTGTAGTGGTTCAGCCAATAGAAAGCCAGCTAAGCTAGGCGTGTCCACGACGACTTCTTTTGAATGACGATTTGGCTCCAGGTTCTATGTAGAGTTGCCATGGCTTCGGATGTTAAGGAATCAGTGAGTTATTTTGGGAACTTTTAGTGTATGTTAAAAAACATGGGTAGTTGTGGTGTTCTAATTAATACAAGGGTATGGAGGGATGGAAAAAGACGTATTGCGTTTTAAAAAGGTTAACACCTCATAACTTGAAATTATTATTAACAAATTCAAAGATGGTTCAAGGTCAGGTGTAACAATTGTAGTCTGCC
>CACRXP010000326.1:192342-210543 GCA_902702965.1 Spirometra erinaceieuropaei | reverse complement strand
TATGTGAGCCCACACAGGTCGACCACATACAGGGCCTCCCTCGTGGAGTTTCCCTTTCAGTCTACTCCAGTATGCCTCAATGGCATTGGTGTGCTGTCCGGTGGTAGGTCCTTGAAGTTCTTTGAGTTGTTAACAGAGAAATTTAGATAACCTTCTGAGGGAAGACGATTATACGCCTTCCACTCGTCCGTTACCACTATACTGCCTTTGGCGACCCATTTTCTAATAATGAAACGGAGAGCGGGCCAACTTTGATCATTCACCTGTTCAAATAAGGCTTTTCGTCAGCTAGTATCGTCCATCCCGACCAGCCACCACCCATAAAACCCCTATTACCACCTGTCCCGTAAGACAGGTTGCTTTGGTTAGGAGGATATTTTGGGTGCAATCTCCCGATTGTTACCTGAGCAACAAACGAGGCAATTGCGCGCAGACTTGTCTGATCGACACATACTAGGGTCCCAACTTCTCGGGTGAGTCCAGCCTGCTCAAGGATCAAAGCCCAACACCATAAATTTCGTTCTAGGCCCTCTTAAAACCCCGGTTCTAATACATTCACCTGGACGTTGCTAGCCCGTGTCTTCGAACACTGACTGATCCTACGCCCGGTTAAAACGATAGCCTAAGATCACTTCGCCGCCAAATGCGAGATCAAACCAGAATTAAATCATTCCGTAATCGTTGGCTACTCTCTATTCCATGGTTTCCAATTTCTTGACTAAACTCGGGGCTCATTCATACCAAACCTAGATGAAAACCGGAGAACCTTCTTTCAAAAACGTGATCTTCAACATTTTTCAGAAAAAACTCTGATCGGCTCATTCGAAACATACGTGTTATATGAATTGCGGCTAGACCTGTTTTGCTACATAGTTTAAGGTATGTTCGACCCTTGTTAGAGTTGAGAACTGATTCATTAGATACAGAGCGCGGAAAACTTCTTTGGTGACGGAGGAGTTGGGAGAATTTACGTTAGCACGTTCATGCGCAAAAAGTGCCGCGGACCTCAGCCGTTCTAGAAGTTCTTTAAGGACCGGTAGAAAAACCTGTTTGAAAGACTCCATATGAATTCTGTAGAAATCGGTCATCGTGGCACTAAAACAGTCTGAATGGATAGATGAGAAAAAGTATGGGGGCACGCCGAAGACAGTTACCAATAGACAGTCGGGAATAGGAATGACTACTCCTTCAGATCGTCCACCAGATGCCGTCGCAGGCAACACTGCTGCGAGAATCGACAATGAGCCGTTTGCGGCATTATCAAGTGATCCCGAGATTTGCTGCCCGCAGGGAGGACATAGTCGGTTATAAGGCACTCATTTGTAAATTTTTCCAAGCTAAAATTTCAAACTACAACCTAGCGCAGTCGATAAGGTCCAGCACTTAACATCAGTGCTTGCTTATCGCTATTATCAAAATTTTAAAAGGTCTCCAAGAAAAGGTTACTCCATATGAAAGTGTATACGGGCATATTTAAGCAATTTCTACGAAATTCGGTCTTAAATTATAATGAAGGGACTTTCGGTTGAGGTCCTCCTCAATGAATTCCCTCTCACATAAGGGAAGATGTTATCCTCTTTGAGGAAAAAGACAAGCTGCCAGCTCAGACGGCCTCAGTGAGAAACGGGAGTTTGATATCGCGCATTGGCTGTCTGGGCAGGCAAAACCTACATAGTGCACAAGTAGTATCATTAATTCAAAGGCTTATTAAACCCGCCTTTCGAATTACCTTACCTTTAAACCGACACTGTTTCCTCCGAATTGGAGTATTTGTCTACTCCAACTCCAACAACTACACGATATTAGCTAGGGAGAGGTCTCTTGGTTAGATTATACATTCAGCGCAAAACCGCAACACAGGCACGAGTGATAAAAGTGAAGAAATGAGCTCCGGGAAGCAGCGGGGAGGAAGGAAACATGATGGACAAAACAAGAGCTTTACTTTTCTGACATTCCGGACTCACACTCTAATTCATAATTAGAGGCAGAATCATAAAAGTGTATCTTCGCTCATATTTGGAATTATTTATAGGATGCAGTTGCAATGCTATCGAAATTGGCGACTACAGCACTTATCTCAAACGGTTGTACATGGTGCGATTATTGCTTTATGATCCGCAGCTGAGTCGTTTATTGTCGAAATCCCATCGCTTGTGGGGGTTTTGGATCATTTGGTTCATCGACACTGGAAATAGGAGCAATACTCGCTTGCACGCTCTCTTTGTGGCTGATTTCTCTGTTCACGCAAAATCCCGCAACACAACGCGGAAGCGGTAGGTCAGTGAGCTAGTCAATCGACTGACGGCCGGAAAACCATGTGTCAAGCAGATCGTAGTTATTTCGCAAAAAACTGCGCCAGATCTGACGAACAGCTCCAGACTTTTCCTTCCGTGGCAGCGAATCTTCCGGCTTCATGACCAGGGACCCGATAATTGTCCTCGGTTTGCGTGCGATCCCCATCTCTAAGTGATGACTGAAGGCAATTGACGAATCCCAAGACGTTTTTGAATTACGGAAGCGATCGTGAAAATTTCAGACCAGTTTGACAGGGTCTCTAGTCTCGTTTGCGCATGGACCGGTTGACGAAGTTTCGCGGGTAGTCATTCATTCTAACTACCCACCGAGGATATTTCAACTCACTTGTACGAAACATTACCCTTGCCTGATTGAGTCTCTGATAAAGGATTCAAGTGTGAGTTGAAAACACCGGGCAAATAAAGCACTTGTTCCAGCGATCGTGTCCCCTTTCTTTCCGAAATGCACGCTCGCTGGCTTCCCCACCAGCAGCCCACATGGGAAAATGCCCAGGTGCCCTGCGGATGTGGCTGTTGGCTGAACGTAAGACTTGATTTTGTTGGAAGTAGAGGACGTTACAGGGCAAACTGGGAATTTAGCGGCAAACGTACAAGCGTAAGGAAGAGTTTGACTGAAGTACTATATAGTGCACAGGTAAGCACGAAAGTCACCAAAATTTCGAGGTGATTCTAACAGCACTGTCAGGATGTCGGTTGGTCCACTTAGTACAATTTACCTGGCATCAGTCAAGGTTTACCAGGGAAGAAAAGTTTTTCATTCGCAGAACGCAGACCCGATGATGACAACTCTCTGACTCATCCTTCGGTAGGGCACATTCCATCTTCAAACCCAATTTCGGTTCAGCTTCAAAGCGGCTATAGAATGTAACGGGATTTTAGTCTGCCGACCTGTAAGCTCTGCGTCAAGCAAATCCTCCCAAAAGGGTTTGTTGACGGTATGAGAAGAACATGCGGGAGGTGGCGATAATCATAGGTTACTTTACGGACCCACCCATGGGTTTAATAATTTGCATACATAGGGTAATCAGTATGTTATGCCTATCAACATCTGTAGCGAGTGAAACATAAGAATATGAAATTGCTATATAAATAGGACTCCCTAGTGGGCGACAAACAAACATCCAGCAAACTTCCGCTATAGCTTTTACGTCTGTTGATTCTTCCGGCCAAGGTACATCTGACCAATGTGTAATGTAATAGGACACAAGTTTCCCCCAACATGTTGCTCTGCTTATTCTGACTGTCTACTTCTACTCTATTAGGCCTGCTGAAATACTTACTGGTCTTAGAACATCGTCCTCAAATATGTTCAAGGCAAGAAACGCAGACGAGGCCCATTCCATTCCGATGTTGTATGTTGCATATACTGGTTTGGTTCAACCCTCAGTGAGTGTGTTTTCCAGTGATTTGGGTCTACGGCAATTCGGTCACGTTGCATATCATCAGCCAGCTTAGTGATGTTATCTAACATTCAGTTTTCTGTTTTACTACTGCTGTTAGCCAGTTGACTGCGCGACGTTACGACCATTGCGTTCTCTAATAAAGACCTCCCCCTCATCACATCGGGAAGCCTGGCGTCATGGTGTCCTAGTCAATCAAGTCAATTGTTGATGTCCTGATGAAGACGACTGACTGATTTATTGCATTGCAATTTATGAACGACAAACTTCTGAGGCGGAGTGGTATTCGTGCACGTCCTGACGCAGAAGACTAATAGAGCTATAGCTTGCTAGTTATCTCTCCAGGCTCATTTATTTAAGGACCCTCGCTGGTCGCCATGTGTGGATTCATAACCGACTCACGCTTAGACTGCCTAGAAAAACTCTGTCCTCTCAGACTTTGTAGATTTCCTGGTTGCCAAGTGGGAGACAGAGTATATGTTCTGAGGTCTCATAAAACCTTGCGGACTGACAAAAGTAAAAATTATTTAATTGTACATGGTCGCTGACAGCCCGTCATGATTTTAAACTTAACCTGCAACACCTAATATAAGGAAGAGAACGAAATGTAGATAAGTGGACAGTTGGGCTCTCTAATGAAAAAATCACTTCTAAGCATCCTTACAGAGCACACAGCTCTTTCCCCTGAAGAAAAAAAACTTTTCCTAGTGACATGTTTGTCTATAATCCCCATTGGGGATCTCAGCGTTTTGCTTTTTGATTTAACCTTGAAGTAAACGTGATTACCTAAAAAAATCCTTGTATTGATGGCTATAATTCATCTATTGATGGTCTCATCGGTCATGCCATTCATATAAATCAGGGTTTAATAGGTGATCCTTCCAAGGCTTCCCTGAATGTCTGATACGTGGGTTAACTAAAATGGTCAAGCAAATTACCACACTCTGAAACGCTGACAGACCATTCAAATATTCTATTATCGTAGGCGAGTTATTTGACTCTTTTCCCTTTTGAAATATGTTCCAAAACAGAAATGCATCCAAAAGGTTGGAGTTGGTGCAAATATAAGAGTACTTAGAATTTCTTCTCTAGCGAGTTTCTTGCTAAAAGCAGGCAGTAATAAAGTCGTTAATCAAAGCCTGACTAAGAATATTAATACAGGAAGAGTTCAAACACCACGCACCCGACGATTTTTAAACAGTTTATTGTATGCATGTATGCATTGGCAAGGCTCTTTTGAAAGCAGACAGAAGGTACCAGCAGAAATTAATCAGTTAGCGAGATGGTTATGTGTCAATGCAGACTTGAAGTGTAATGCAGATAGGTGAATATACAGACAGAAATATAGGATACAAATGAGTCATACCAAGACAGGGAAAAACCGCACGCTCCAGATGTGAAAGTTAAAATGACCACCTAAATAATTATACGTCCTCTGATGAGGGTTTGGTCACAAAGTGGGTCCTTGTTCTCCACGATCAGGCGCGAGGAGATGCAGGCCTTGAAGCTGGAAACGTCCATAAAGGGAACGATTGGCTGAATATGCGGTAGTTCGCTCTCCCACAATCCTAGGAGTGATCAGCACAGAAGCAGTACGAAGAACTTGGGTGATGGGGACGTTGCATTCAGCCTGTTTCACAGTCAGGAGATCACTAGTTTCTGATTGAAATTTAATCAGATTCATGTAGATCTATCAGGCTTTGTATGACAGCATAAAATATTATTAATTTTATCGAGACTGAGGTGCTGTTTCAGCATGTTTTATTGTAATATAACAGAATAGGCGACAAAAATTTAACTAATTTCCACCATTGAGTAAGAGAGTGATGAAAAGCTTGTGAACAGCATCAACAAGTCTGTTCCTTCCAAAAATCATCCAATTACGACAATTTCTTACCTTCTCTAAGGCGCAAATGACAGATTTTTGCAATGTTAGACATTTCGGTATGGTGCGCAATTAATCTTTGCAGTAAAGGAGTCAGACAAGGTCTAAATAGCTCGATAACTAGGGAAAATACCTGTATCGCGTACAGGGAAAACTACCGAAAGAAACGGATCGGAAGGAAGAAGGACTACATACCCCAGGCAACGAGAATGATAAGCAGTAATGTGCACACTATTAAGTGGAATTCGGAGATGAATTTCTAGGAACTATTATCCATGCGGGGTTACCCGCTGGTCGGTTATTGAACGCTAAAATGAACACTGATTTTAACAGAGTACTCTAAGGAAGAGGGGATATGGAAGACTGAGAATCACATAACCTGGAAAGTTCAGTGGCAAAAAATGGTTTTCTGTGACGAGAAAATTTAATCTGAGTAGTTTTATGGGTGGAAATGTTCGTTGCATAAAGTGCGAAAATAGCCCATATGCATAGTCGACGATTGTTTAGAGCTGGGACTGTAGTAATATGGAGAGTAACTGTTCCGCGTAACGTGTTGGGCTTAACACTTTTGCAAGAAAATGTCCTGCCTTCAAAAATTGCCTTTTGTAAACTGCTACGCCTTTCAGTATATGTCAAGAATTTGTAGTTCTAAGCGACATTTATTGCTACGCCCATTTAGGATGGGAAGTTATGACTGCCCGTCTTCTTATTCTGCACTTTGTCTTATTGCCAATTCACCTACGCCATCAAATAAATAACGGGTCATGTATTCCATGGTCTCAGTGTTACGTTCTTGCAGACCACATAGTGTCCTCGCGTTGAAAAAATCACATGTTCCTTCCCTACTTGGACCTATAAGTTAGCCGAGGCCATCCACGGGTGTAAAGTAAATTAAGAAAACATCGCTCGAAACGTTCAGAATGTTTTATAAATTCAATTTTCTACTTAGGTTTGCGCATATAAAACACAAACGAAATCTCAGACCTTGTGCGGAGACTTAGGGGTAATATGTGTAAGTGACCACCCAGGGCGTCCATTCATTTAAAAAAGCGTAGTATAGGGAAGACTGCTTGGAGGATTTCAGCGATTACCTTGATTAACGTGCGTTGTTTCTTGGCGCTCCCAAAATGATTTCAGTGGCCGAACTGTTAATCGACATGAGTAACGGTACTTTTATACGTGATGCGTCATGATGATATTTCACGATTGTTCATCTGAAATATGTCAGAAATGTTGCTGTCATAGTAGAACTGCACTCAAAGAAGTTCAAATGAACGTCGATTTTTTGTCAAGAATGTCTAATGCACGGCTTTTTTAGAAACATAAAACCCCAAATGCTCCGATTCGCCTGCCCGAAAACGACCACCAGCAGAAAAATAGGCTGTGAGTAAACGGTTCCGATGATTTATATTTTTCAGGTCATTTTTCTTTAAAAAGAACAAAGACATTCACTTCTCGAGAAAAACTCGACGGCGACAAAACAAACTTCCTGCATTTAGTGTTGTGGGTTCGAATCCTACTAAGGCCGCCGAGTTTTTTTTTGCAACTGGGTCAAATTAAGTTCTCTTAGGACTTGGTTGATCAAGTTTATCTCAGTTGGGAGTAGACAATACATTACATTATAATAACATGTACAACATATATGACGCATACAATATATCACATAAAATATCTAAGAAAACATAATATCGTTAACTCAAATACAAGCCATTCGACTAACTGGCACCATGGCTGTCAGATGAAAATATTTTCCCCTGAGACGAATCATTTCATCTGTATTACTTTAATCTCTGCTACTTTTCAATAAGGAGATAAAAGTCCGATTTTTAAATAGTTTATGGGAGCATTTGTCCTGTTTAAAGTGCTGTAAAGTAGCTGATTGAAGTAAACGGCATCCAGTTTGGTTAAGAAAGCACCGCAGTCTAAAATATCAATAACGACAGTTGGATATCACGACCAAAATAAATCTTCGCTTAAAATGAATTCATAGCTTATAATTTTTACAGAACGGCGGTTAAATGCAAGTCGACGTTCACAGAACGGAGTTTAGTGTGGATGTTAGTTCAAACAAGAGGTCGGGATTCTCGTGGGCCCTGACATTCAGTCCAAATATTAACGCGGAATTGCACACAGCTTAGACGCATATTTTGTACAGAAGTAATTTAAGAAAGCCCCAGATATTTCCACAATTTGTTTGAAAATTCGTAAAGCAGTTTCATGGGGCAAAATGTACGAACTTATTGACATTTAAAAGACCGTAGATTTGCTTGATGTCCGTTTTTAGAAATACGGCAATTCAACCGTCGTTGCCAACGATGTCCACTGTATGCTCAACAGAAGAACAAGCAGGCACGGTGACTTGCGCGTGAGTTAGTTTATAGTGATAGTAGACTTGCGCTGCATTTGTCGCATTCTCTCCTCCCCACTCCCCACATGGACCCGGTGTTAAGACAGAGTCAAGAAGACCGGAAGCGGGGGGATCAGGTGGATAGCGCGACCGAGCCCGTATCCTGGCGTTCCACTCCACACCCCTGGTCCAGACAGCAAATGACCAGGTTTTTAACCAATAGGAACAATAGCAGCAATAACAACAACGCCAAAACAGAGGTCAGAAGGACGATGACGATTGGGCAGCCATGCCCATCACTTGCATACCCAGCGGGAGCGTAAGCGCATCTAGTGGCAGGGAACCAGGTGTCGGGGAACTGCCAGCGCATACCAGGCTGCGATAGCCATGGTTTGCTGATGCTGGCGTAGCACACGTTTACAGACCTTTTGACCTATACGGGTGACACGTGGTCCTGCCTGGGCCGTCACCTTTCGAGGTTAAGTAACCAAACAGTCGTCAACTGTGAGGCACTACCCATAAAGTACACACTCTCCTCACATGCATTAGAGTGCCACAGATCGCTTAAGAAGGGGCCGTAACAGCCTGCCTCTCAGCCCACCAGTCCGCCACTACAAACAGCACACACGACAAGGCAGACTGCGTTGGGGCGTCAGTCGGCTGCCTTCCGAGCCACGGCACTCGACGCACCGCCTACGTCTCAGACTCCGATTACACATGCAGCAGAGGAGCCTATAGAGAAGGAGCCGAGACGCACACTCCCCACTTGCGTGGGAGGTGACAGTTGGGTGCTTGTGCTGGGGGACGTTGATATGCGGTGAGGTGCTGGTGAGGGAGGATGTGATAGTGTGATGCAGCCGGTGGTTGTCCACCGCGGGTTTTCGTGGACGTGCATGTGGCCTAAAAGACACTGGCGATGAATAAATGTGCGAGCGCAATGTGGACAGTGAAGCCGAATGCGGTGAGTACAGGCTGGTGCTCCAGGCACTGGTTCGCCAGTCTCTAGGAAATGAAATCGCAAGCGACCTACCAGGCCAGTGCATGAGGTGAAGATGCGATCGCAATGGGGACAGCTGTAGACTAAGTCCTCATTGCTGACGTTGACGGTGGGGAGGTTGATGTTAGTTGATATGTCAGAATTGTGTGCAGTGGTGGTGGGCACAGCAGCCGCTGTAGCGGATGTTGAGGCAATGGAGGAGGAGGAGGAGGAGTAGAATGGTAGTGGGGATTCGTTGGAGCACTCCTTGTAAGTTATCGGCGTGGAGGACGAGGCAGGTGTGGGCGGGGGACAACGGCTGGTGTAGACCGGGTGCTGCAGTTGGTGCAAAGACGTCTTATGAGGCTGATTGGTGCCCGGAACATCCGTTGACAACGCAGGCAGGTTGAGGGCGGTCGATCGTTAGCGTTGAGGGGTGGGTGCAACTGAGATTTGCGAGCTTCGTGTTTGACTTTGGCGACGGTGATGCGAGTGGTTTCGTAGATTGCCACGCCGGTCTTCACTGTTCTTTGCCAGGTCGGTCGGTCCCGGGCGAGGTCTTCCCAGTTGGCCGGGTTGATCTGCAGACGCTTCGGGCAGGTCTTCATAGTATCCTTGTAACGCCGGACTTGACCACTCTGTCGGCGGGAACCTGCTGCGACATTTCCCAAGAAGAGCAGTTTGGGTAACCGCTCGTCGTCCATCCGCACGAGGTGGCCGCTCCAGCACAGTTGTAGATGTCTCAGCATGGCGTAGATGCTGAGGGCTCCCGTCCGTTCCAGTACGTCTGTGTCCTGGATCCGGTCCTGCTACCTCAACTTCAGTATCCGTCGAAGACAGTTGGGGTGGAAGTGGTTGAGTCTCCGCGCCTGCTTCTTGTACACCGTACAGGTCTCTGCTCCGTGCAGCAGCGCCAGTAGGAAAATTGCCTTGTACATCTTCAACTTCTTGTTGAAGTGGAGACCATGACGGTTCCAGACGGTGTTCTTCAGCCGGCCGAAGACTTGACTGGCTTTGGAAATTCGGCGCGTCACTTCATCGTCGATGTTGATTGTGCGGGAGAGGGTGAGGCCCAGGTGGGTGACGTTGTCCACAACTTGCAGTTGAGCGCCATTCACGTTGATTTGGGGTGCAACCTAGGCAGCGTCAGGTGGCGGTTGATGCATAACCACAGTTTCCCCGTGTTTACGACCAGGCCGAAGTTGTCGCAGTCGGCGGCGAAGAGGTACATACTCCTTTGCATGTCCCCTTCAGAGGTGGTGTTGATAGCGCGGTCGTCGGCGAATAGAAGTTCATGGATAGTAGCTGTGGGAACACACGACTGAAAGTGCATCCGTTGGTGGTTGAGGAGTTGGCCGTCCGTCCTGTAGGCGCTATGGATCCCAGGGCGTTCGTCACGGTAGGTGTTCATTAACACGGCAGTGAACATGAGGCTGAAGAGGGTAGGCGCGAGGACGCAGTCCTGCTTAGCTCTGTTAGTCACTGCAAATGCCTCTGAGACAGCTCCGTTGTCCGTGACTCACGCCATCATGCCATCGTGGAACTGACGTACCATCTGGGTGAATCATTCGGGACAGCCGAATTTCTGCATGATTTTCCAGTCTGTCACGGTTCACCCTGTCGAAGGTTTTCCTCAGGTCCACAAAGGTAGAGTACAGGTGGGTCCGCATCTCTTGACACTTTTCCTAAATTTGGCGGACGGCAAAGATCATGTCCATGGTTCCACGATGACGGCGGAAGCCGCACTGGCTTTCCGGCAGGAGAACTTACTCCAGACGGTTGCTCAGGCGGTTGAGAAGAATACGGGTGAAGATCTTACCGGCGATTTTCAGCAGAGAGATGCCTTGACGGTTGCCGCATATAGAGGTGGACGATTATGGTGTTCTTGATATTCTGCGGCATTTCTCCTTGACGCCACATCTCCTGGAAGAGCGCCCTCAGATGATCCATAAGTCGGGGGCCACCGTGCTTTAAGCTCGCGTCCGATCCGGGCGCTTTCTCGCTGAAGTACTGCTGCACGGCCCTGATGGTTTCGTGGAGAGAGGGCGGAAGGTCAAGGTCGGCATTGGTCTCCGCTTTGGGTAGACGAGCGATGGCGGCGTCAGAGATGGTGGAGGGATGTTTGAGGACGTATTTGAAGTGCTCGGCACATCGCTGTAGAATTTGTGTCTTCTCAATGAGTAGGGTACTGCTATCGGCGCTGATAAGAGGAGCAGTCCCTTTGGTTGGCGCACCGTAGACAGTATTGACCGCGAAGAATAAATTATTTCATTCGTTGCGATCCGTGTAACGTTGGATCTCCCCGGCCTTGCAATCCGTCCATGCGTACTGCATCTCCCGCAGCCGCTGTTGCACAAGGCGACGATTACGGTAGAAGGCGACTTTGTTGTCGTCAGTGGGGCGGCCGACGTAGGCTTTGTGCAGGCGGTTCTTCTCGGCGAGCAGGTTGCTGATGGCGGCGTCGTTGTCATCGAACCAGTCCTGGTGTTGGCGATGTGCGAGATCGAGGACAGTTAGGGCCGTCTACTGGACTGTGTCCTGCGGTTTATACCATCGGTTCTCCACGGAGGCGTTCTTGTCGGCGGCAGCGGTGGCGACTGCAATGTTCGCCAGCGTTCGGGCTAAATGGGGCTGGTGAGCAGGTAACGACAATAAAGCAATATTCAACTTACATAGGAGTCGCTTACCTTGAGGTCTCCTGCGAGGCTGTAGACGAATCTGCATCTTGGAGGTAGAGGAGATGGTCAGTCCACCCGTCAGCACTCGAAATCGCCTTTGTCCCCAGCACGTCCCGCTAGTCTCGCGTACGGACGAGGACACAGTCCATCAGGTGCCATTGTCGCGACCGAGGGTGCGTCCAGGTGTCCTTCTCTCGAGTCGGAAGGTGGAAGGTGTTGGTCAGGACTAGGTGGCGTTCTGCTCTGGTTTGTAGGAGATGTAGGACATTGTCATTGGAGCCGTTGAAATCATGGGTGCCCAGCACTCCTCTTCAATCAGCATGGTCTGTGCCACCGCGGACGATGAAGTCACCAGATATAATCAACTTGTCCGCTTTCGGCACAGTCGCCAGGAGGTGTAGCCGGTATCAACATCCTCTAGTTGGCCTTGTTCGGAGAGGCGGTGCTCGCTGAGTGCAATGATATGCACCTTGTAGCGTGCCAGTTCTCGAGCCACTAACGCCATCCTCCATTCCGGTCGGTTGCTCCTGGCATTGTCTGAAAGTCAACGAAAATTTCAGGCTGTCAGAGTGAGCGGACTCATCCTGCCGGTCTGATGAGTAAGCCAGCAGGGATGAAAGGGGAAAGAGAGAGTGTTGATCAAGATTTTATTTTTTCGACCGTGAGTTTTGCGTTCGCGGCCAAGGTCGGCCTGCAGATGTCGCGAATTCCAGCATTTATTTAGGGTGTCTTTTCTAGCCCCTTCCCCCTCGCGGGGGTGAGCAGTGCTCTCCCTAAATGGGGCTGCTCAGTCATCCCAGACAGCTGCCGAATTCCACTACGGGCCATGACTTTGTTTAATGGGAGGACGACCCGAGTCAGCCTGAGACACCCTGCGACATCGCCATAAGCTGAAGAGGAGGAGATAGGGGATGGTAGAGAGGGGATGCAGAGCTTTCCCGTCATTCTCTATGTTAACTGGTTGCTGAAATATAAGCCGTGAGCAGATGCAATCAACAGAAGGACATTTAGCTTGCAGTAAGGACAGACACAAACAAGCAGACAAAAGCAAACAGGCAAGAAGAGCAAAAACAAAGGCAACAGAGGAGTTTCAACACAACGGCAGTTGGTTTTTAACACCGGCTCGCCAATGAATATGGGCTACAAAAGTCTTAAACCATTTAATGAGGAATTACCTAATTTATAATACGAATTCATTACTACTTAATATTATTACGTAACATTTCAAGTCTCCATATGAAGCCTTCGGTGTCTATTTAGATTAATATTTAGGCTTCCATATTTAATACGACTAGTTTATGTCTTCGGAAGTTACCTTGCAGACAAATTTCGGGGGCTTATTTAGACTTTTACCATCAGTATACTTTAGTTTAAAAGTGCATACGGCACACTTGGCATCGTTAGAGTGTCTTGACGGTTCTTGTCGGACAAGCAGGCTTTTTGACACAGCGGAATCAGCAGCACTTTGCTAGACCCATTCGTGCAATCACAGTGCAGTTTCAATGTTTCAAATACGAGCTTGTACCAACGCAACGAGTTGTGGCGCGAGTTAGCACATCACATTTGTCTCACAGTGGCAGTTACCACTGTGCTCTGAGGACTGCCAAGTTGCCCTGTAATACGTCACGGAATTAATTAGGAAGTAAGGAATTAATGTGCAACATTACTTGCCCAAAATGCGTAGAAGGTACTGCACTGCTTGTAGAATCGGACAAACGTTGACGGCGAACAAAGTAAACAAGCTCATATTTGTTATCTCTATGATAAGCATAGATACTTCAGTCTGAGTTTCGAATGAGCACGTTCACTTATCAAATTTAAATAATTGCATCCAACCAATAAGGTGGTAGACTAATGCATACTAAACTTGTTAATTTTTAACTCGGCTTCTGAGAGATAACATAAAACGAGTTGTAGTACTACACGTTTTTAAACACATTTATTACAACCCTTTTGTTGACAGTTCGCTTGTTCTTTTTTTTCAAATCCGACGTTGAAGACCTATATTTTTGTACGCTTATGCAGCTGTCTTTTGAATTTGGGAGATCTGGATAATATTGAAAACCGTAAATCACCAAAAAACGGGAAATTTCCGAGTGTGACGAGTTTTTCAAATGAAGCACGGCCTTCAATAATCCGTACCGGCGGACTGTCCACTGAATATCTGTGAGTACCAATTAAGCGTTGTATATTGGTGTGGCGATTTCGAAATGATTCATTTCTCCTGAGAACGGTTTGAAAATCGTTTTTTGAGTCTTCGCCAAGTTTTCTATTACACCGCAGATAAATTCTTTCACAGCCATATTTGCGGATACCCAGACTTCCGGCTTCTGAAATACTCAATATTAGTGTTCCAGAAACACTGGTCAGCAGTTGTGATCACGCCCATCTCCCATTTTCTTCGACGCAGTCGTGCCATTTGATCATTATGGGTGCGCAACGAGAGAGTGGAGTCGTTAACGCAAATAACTTTCTTAATTTCTCACCGAAGCCACCCGGAGTACTTGCCGACCTTGTAGAGGTCGGGTCCTTGGAAACGTCTGTGTTCCAGGGAGCAGCAAAAATCTGCCTTCTTTTTGTCAATGAATTCTATTTCGCATAAGTGACACCGGACCATTTGTTGAAAATTTGGGCATCCCGCTTGCACATTTGTCTTAACGTTAGTCGAGTTATGGGGATAGTGGAGAAATGGTTAATTCGAGGCCGCCAGTCGCGTCTAGCCAGTGATTGTGCCTAACATTTCGACTGTCACCAGCGACGATGCCCAACGTGTGTTCCTTAACATGGCAGGCAGAAGGACGGTGACTTGTGTGTGAAATAGTTTGCATTAATAGAGGACTAGTGTTGAATCCACCACACTCTCTCTTCCTCGCCCACCTGGGTCCAGTGTCGAAAACACGTCACGAAGACCGGAGTCGGGATCGGGCGAAGTGGGTGACAGAGCCAAACGGCCGCTCTTTACGTGCTACGGCCGCCTGTTTCGCGAACAGTGGACAGTGCTTTCAGAGGAAAAAGGAGGCCCGGATCTCAGTCGAGTCAGAGTGCTGTAGAGGCCGCATAAAGAGGGATCGTTGCAGTCTGACCCCACCCCCCGTTCTGCGAGGAGGACCAAATCACCTTGTTTCCAGATGTGGTATATTTCTTTCCAAGCACCATTGTGACTGAGCTTATGAAATGCTTACAGTATCTATCCTATCTCATGAAATTGTAACTGAAATTATAAAATGTGTTTACGATTAGAAAGGATTACATAGGTAGGGTTGTAATATTGACTATCTTTTGGCATAACCCCCAGGATATTTAAATAACACCAGATTTCCAACTCTTGAGTGTGGTTTTTTTAGTCACTTACGAAAATTTTACTCCCTATTAAATGACAACTCATGTGGTATGTACTTTTTTACGGATTTTCGATGCCTATATAAATTCAAATATATTTTATATAAAAGATTCCCAGAATTCTTATTTTATATCCATTTTATATTTAAAGAATTGGTAACTTTCAGTTTAGAGAAATTCCTATTCATAAAGCATCGCAGCTGTCCATTTATTAATGCTGCTTATGTAGCATGGTCGACATCCACTGAGAAGTTTTTGGAGTCCTACATGATATCTTCCTAATAGCGAAGAGAAATGTGCAATTTTCCTTCCACGAAAAGTATGCAGCATGTGGGTTGGATGTTTTAAGTGCAGGTTCAACTGCGGGCCGGGTTGAACATTATCTGGGACCTGGGGGTGCTTTTTGAAACTGAAGAATACCCTTTCTTCAAGTTTAAAAGTTGAAGAATACCAAATGATCACAAGAGAAAATATTTTATGCATTTTCTCGACATAAATATTTGATATTATAAGGGCGGCGAAAATTAATATAAAAAATCATACCACTTAAGTGGTTGCTATTTTTACAAATAAGGTTTTTGTGGGCTTCCGGAAGCATCTTATCTAAAAGCCGGCATTCTGGCATGACTGAAGTTTCCTGGGATTATTTTGCAGGATAGTTGGTAAGCCAAACTTTCTAATCGAAGGCACATTTCAGAATTGTGGTTAACATTTCATGAGGCAACCCAGTTGTTGTATGTGAGGAAAGTCAAAGGAATCAATGTGCAACTGGCATTTCGGTAGAGATTCTAAGATGACTACCGCTCCCCTTTGCATTGTTTAGATTTTGTGGCCGATTTTTTTGCCAAATGATTATGTAGCTGTGCGATCGCCATTGCGGTCATCTTGTAGGAATAACGTCTGCTATCTAGAGTGTAATCACATTCACTAGGTTGGACTAAGTCATGCTGTGGATATGCTGGAGGGATCACGCTGACGCGCTAGGCGCCACACGCACATACACACACACAGGTGGTAACAACAGGAACATGTGAGAGTGTTCACGTGAGGCCATCGTGGTTGCGACAGCCTACGTTCCTACGCTTGCCTATGTGCCTGTGTGATTAGGATGGTGAAACAAATCGTGTCTCCTTCTAGCGCTTTCGCCTACGTCAGTCTGCCCTACTCTGCCATCGAATGATTCTCACTGGCTGGTCCCCAGTGTAAAGCTCGCACGCACAAACCGCGTGCTCGGGCGCCGGAGCACCGCCCTAAAACCTCCACGCATCACGCGCATGACACAAACTACGGCGACTGTGTCGAAAATAGTCATCTGACTATGCGTGAACATCGAATTTAAGACGCCTTTCGAAATTCGTGAAAAAAGAACTATTGAGTGGTAAGAGCTGAGGTGTGGACTTCATTCTCGCAATTTGTGAAGTGCGTATCAGGATTGCAACGGCATTTGGAGTGGCTGAGAGTTATGAAAACGTAACAAAGAGTGCATGATGTCAGAACATAAAATTTGTGAAGCATAAGAACAGGTTTTTCAGTCCGTGAGTCTAGGCCCAGAACGTTTTAGACAGGTTTGAGGGTCAGGCACAGGAACATGGACTCCCATGTACTAAAGATGGCCTCGCGTTATTCCCCTGTCCTAAATTTAACCTCAACACAACCATAACCCTAAAGCCTTATGGGATTTAGCGTGAGGCCACCTGTAATACGGGGTGTCCATATTCCAATGCGCAACCCTTTTGGAGTTGGCCAGTCACGGACCAAGCCATTGTAGTTGTTTTCGTGAGAAAAACTCGTTCAGTGCTCGAATGGTCAATTTAGCTCCTTCAGTTAGCAGTCACGAATTGTTTCCCACCGTCTCTTTTTCAACCACTACCCACTAAGCTCTGTTGAAACGTTTTACTTCTCAAACATACCATTGTCCTGGGCCGAGTCATGTATCACACTGTTGCATGCCATACATTAGGTGGGCTGCTTTGTGTTTTCTTAGGTCCATACCCCTGTGTGGCACTCGTTAAGAAGGGGTTCACGTCGCGTCTGCAGTTTCGTCTGGTCTTGTTGTTAGTCCTATGATAGGCCCGGACAGGACACTAGTTCTTAGTAGAGGGAAGAGGAAGTGGGGCCGATACTAAAATACCCTTCTCCGTGGTACGTGAACGCAGTGCCCCTGCAATAAATCTTAATCACTTGAACATATGACGATGTGCTATAGGTTGCGATTCGAGGGGTTGACACCGGACGGGATGACTCGTTCCTCCCATAGAACGAGAGGCAGATTACAGTGTTTCCCTCTTAATGCTGACCACATGGCACTTTTACATGTATTAACTACGAGAAACTCTCAAATAAGTCTGGTACGTACGAAGCGTAGAGTAGTGGTTGTATGTTACACGCCTGGGATGGCGGTTTAACTCCGTCAGCCTACATTCATCACCAGTCTTCCTTGACCTTGTCCTCCCGCCGAAATGCATGAGACTTAGGAAGAGTGAAATGAGGCAAGTGCAGTGTCTTGTTACAGACAAATTCACGCTCAAGTCACCACCGCACCCTTTCTGGAAAAGTGCTGCTCGTCATGCCTGGTGCTGCAAGAACTATCATGAAGTGCACTCTGAGATAAATTTAGCCAACCATGCTTTCTCCTTATAAACATAGTAAGAATTGTGAAACACGAATTAGTTAGTCTCGAAGAGAACCGAGTGTCTCCTGACTGGGGATTTTGTCGCGCTCTTAGACATTCAAAGCTACTGCTTTATTTTTTGGAAGTGTAATTCCTTGAGAATTTTTGCTTCAGATCTTCCCACAACCCTAGCCTAGTGTGTGCTTTACACAAGTGACCAAATGGCTGTTTAGTTGAACATCAAAATGATATCTCGTATGCATTTAAGTAGGGCGATTTGCAACTTCAATCAGTTTTGCAGACTCGCCTAAAAGTAGTTTTCCGTCGTAAACATATCAAAGATTGAACAAGAGAAAACTGTGCTGTACTCGTGGATTTTTGTCAAATGAAATGAACAGAGATGAAACTGAAATCGGTTGATTAGATCGGTTGGCACAACGGGACAGACGGCTGGTGCGTGAGAGGGATGGGCACTGAGTTGTAGTAAGTTTTGGGGCGGGGTAGGGATAACCGTTGGAGCTCCCTATGTTGAAGGAGCGGGAGGAGGAGGAGGAGGGGCGGGGAACCTATGGATCAATGCGAATACGGGCGGCTGTCATTGATGCGGGGTGAGCACACTGGCTTTGGAGGTGTTAGGAGTTTTGGTCGTG
>CACRXP010000326.1:154497-170284 GCA_902702965.1 Spirometra erinaceieuropaei | reverse complement strand
ACATTGGGGTGATAATTAGGTGTTTGCGAACATAAATGGATTCAAGAACGCAACTGCGGCCGACGAGCAGTGATGGACAAGGAACCCTATACGAAGGCCCACTTTTTGCAGTTGTCATAGAGACGCACCACCGTCTATATCCTTGTCAGAGTCACAGATACTAACAAAATCCGTAGACTACCTGGTCTGCCTTCACCCTACATGGGTGTGTCACAATCCAGAAGGATGGTTGACATTATAACATAGGCGGCAACAACAGTGAGGTTGACCACAGTATCACGTAAACACAATGTGACCAGATCCCAGTACATAGGTTAAGCAACACAGGGATCCTGTAGACTTATTGGTAACGACACAAATACACTTGTAAAGTTAGTTGGAACGGTTTCGATCATGACATATCTAGTCGGCCCTAATCCTCATGAAGAGTTGTAGGAATTTTCGGTATATCTTTGACAATCGCCCTAAATGTTCGGTGTGTTGCAGTCTGGCCGCAAGACAGGAGAACCATTTGATGGCGATTCACGATCACGATTCCCTGTTTCGTTACCGAGTTTCGTAGTATTTTGTAGGGCAGTCGGTATGTCTTACCTCTACTCCACAACTTGGCAGCATTGTCTCTGTTGACTAAGGGCATAAGTCTGCTTACTTGACACCTAGCCTTCGCTGATGGCCATGCAATCATCTTTCACCCATGGACATACCAGATAGCCAATGGTTGTGTCACTGAAATAGATGTGAATGTGTTTGTCGGCACTGACCTCTGGAACCATGGTGAGCTGCGACCAGAAAACCGAGCGTCGAAGAGTCGGGTCACGTCCACACACAGTGCATAAGTTAGCCGGCATCCAAAACCGACAAATTAACCTTCGAGAGGCGAAGGAACCCAACTTACCCCACGACTGCTGCCGTCCTGTCAAGCTGACTGAGAACATTAATGCCCTCAGTAAGGATGAGGTCGGTCAAGATGCGACTGCGTGTATGGAACAGTTGCAGACCCGCCTCCAAGTGACGCAGGGCCAAAGCAGGGCAGCCAGCTCGCTCGGAAAGGAGTTTCACAGTCTCCAGCAGACGGATCAACGAAGGTGCCGGCTCAATGGTATGCGTGCGTTGGTAGACACTGCAACCACCACTGCTGCTGCTGCTGGTAGTGCTGCTACTACCGCCACTGATTGAATTCTCCTCCACCACCGAGGAGAGTGACTTTTCGCTGACGATGGAAGTGCGGTGGCCCCAGGCTGAGGTCGGCGTCGATGCAGTCGCCAGACGAGAAGACCGGCTGCCACTGTCGCAGACGAAGGTCGGTTGCTGTTCGCTGGGACGGGGAAGTAGACGGGCAGCACTGGCAACGTCTCCGCGCCTAGATCGGTTTTGGCTTGTTGTGTGGTGCAGAGACAGTTGATGGTTGCAAGAGGAGGAGTCAATGGGGCGGTCGCACCTTCGACCTATTGTGTGGACCTTAACGAACACGAGAAAAAAAAGCGGGTGAGTGTTTAGGGCAGATAAACTTGAAATGACCATGTGAACTTCTGTCCCACTGCGACGCCAATCACTAAGGCTTATCCCGTACATCGAGGTAAAGCATGGATGCTACAAGAAAGTCGATGAACGCCTGGTATATGCCGAAGGGTATGGAATTCTTAGACAAGCTCTTAAGTAAAATAAATTACTTTTGCTTGAACGGAATATCAACAGACAAAATGATTTCAAGGTAATTTATACGTCGCAGCCCTGGGACTCTCGATCAAAAATCACCACAGCCGCCTGTTTCTAGCTTCCTAAGTAACAAGCTTTCTCCTTATTTTAAATGCTTATCTGTTTCTCCAAATGAATGAGCTTTTGTGGGAAATTACATAATGCAAAATTTAAAAGCTCAGTAATTTGACTTCTCAAATATGGACTGCTATATATCTACTGTGTGGTTAGAATCTCGGGTACGCGAAAGGTCCTGTTGAAAAGTGAATAAGTCCACTGGATGAGGTCTGGAATTTATAGTACAAACTTTGTGATTGCGTATTTTCGCAGCATCTATCGCACTCTCTCCTCCCACACTGAACCCGATGTCAAGACATAGTCAAGAATACCGGAAGTGCGAGAGGGCCCATGTGGCTGGCGCGGCCCGAGCCGCCCCTAGGCATGCCACCACACCCTGCTCGGATCCCACAGAGTAGGAGTGCGTAACGATCAAATTGAAATGAAGTCATTGCAGCCTAACTCTCAGACCACCGGTCGGCCGCTCCACACAAACACACACTGGGCGTGGGTGGTGACCATTGGATTCTTGTGATGGGTGGGGGTGCTGTGTGGTCCGGGTGCTGGTGCTAATGCCAGCAAACAGTCATGGATATCGAGTTTGTTGGAACACTTGAAAACAATTCGGTAGAAACAAATTACATTTTACTAGCTTCTGTTTAACCCTGCACTAGGAGGTTGAACCTACAGGCCTGTCTGCAGCTGGTGATCTGAGAGGCTGATTGGGCGAGTAACTAGTCGGTCCATTGTGTTTGCATTGACTACTCAAATGGGCCAATCAACCACAAAACAAGCAGCAGGTTAGTTGTAGGGAATGGTCCTTGGCGAGTGCGGTGATATGAGGGGGAAAGAGAGCACAACCTGTGCGAGACACAAATAGGCCCCCGACACCAGTCGCGCGCAGGGACTGCCAGGGGATTGCTTTTGCAAGGACAACTGACAAGAGCCTGTCAGTCACGGAACCAGCCACCAACTAACTGTAGGAGCTAGCTCTGTGCGACTGCAACGTTATCAGGATCATTTTGGCAGCTTTCTCCGATTTTAAGAGTATCATTGCAATTTAGCCCTCTACGATGGAACTATGTTTGCTTCTAAGCACGGCTACAGACAGAAAAAAAGAACAAAAGTACTGATTCAAAAAACAACCACTGAAATAATACATAATCAGTATATGCACATATTAATGACCACCCATAATGACCACTGGAAGTCACGCAAACATATCAACTCTAGGACATGCGCTCGTCCTCTCGGCACCGACGTTCTCGGTATATCTCCTTTCGTACAGCTTGCTGGGTCCGTGGCACGGCATCCGCTACTGCCAATAAAAACACAAAAAGCACTCCCGTTCAACTGAAACAAAAGGGACTGTGCTTTCAGTCTAGACTCGTTATGATTGTCGTCTCGAGTGGAGGCCCTGTCTGCTGGGCTAAGAGGTGTGTGGTTTCACTGATCTCAACTTCGTGTGAGGGCACAAACCCACTGACCAGTCCATACAAATGCAGAGGGATTCCGTTTACTTCAAACGATCCAACGTCAAAAATGGTCTCGGCAGGAGATACTGCTTTTCCAACCATTCTGCACGCTGCTTCTGAAGATGATCACAAACGCAAGCAACGTACTCACGCGGAGGATATTTTTGAAATTACCAGTCTGCACAGACTAGACGGAGCTCCACGGAACAGTTGCTGGTCAGAATTCATCCCATGTTATCTATTCAGTTTTTTTTGAAGGGATGAAAGGTAGGCAGAAGCGTTCATATCCCAGTTATTGTTTGAGGTTGATCGTCAGACGCAATTAGGTGCAGGACGTCCACAAGAGATATCTGAACAAGTGCATTGTCGGCAGGTGGAACATCAATAAAATCGAATTCTTAGTCTGGCAACCTGACAAAGGTCTTAACCCGTGTTTGGGGCATTGAGCTACGGAACAATGACCGGTTGATGGCAAATATGCAGCAAACATTCTAACTCCGGTTTGCTTTTCTCAATAAACCATAAAAAGTCTCCTCTCGCTTCCGTGACTAACTGAGCATTTTGGGTGAATTTCTAAGATGACACGTCGAAAAACATGCGACATGAGCTTTCTTCGGCTCCCTCTGCACCAATGCAAACTAGTATTTGAAAACTGAAACAGTCTCGCATTATAGGAAAGGAAAAAGCATCCTGACGGCTTGGAAGTTAGCATGAGAACCGCTCCCCTTTACTTAGACTAAACAATGAGGGATTTCTGCTCTCTCGTAGACTGGGAACTTATTAGCATGGTGTTCTATCTGGTGCTACACACTTCGCTCTCAACAAACCCATACTGTGCAGTGAGCAAAATGAGTGTAAATCGCATGGAAAATTCAGTTCTCCCTCAGGGCCATTGGAAACGTAAATTTTGCAGGTTTTCGTGCTCGTATGCTCTTCACTCCAACCTTCATTCTTGCCTTCATGTTGATGTTCTCGCCCAGTACATTTTTTGCGTCTTCCAACACATGTTGTGCGAGATACCTATCGAGTTGCTTCAATGTGGAACGACGTCAGCTCATGAAACACGCCTAGGTGAAAACAGACTTCAGCCAGTACCGTCCTGTCTTGCTCAGATTCTATGCCGAGTGTCGTTCTGTTCCCCAATGTGAATGCGAGCTGCACCCTTACTGCTATTCTACGCATACATGCTGCCCATTAAAGTAGGCCCGCCGCAGCCTGTCGTGTCTTCAAAACGTTTGCGCGGGACCCCAAAAATTGGCCAAAAAACAGCATAATTCCTCTCCAAGGCCCATACGACAGAATCGTATATGGTGGAATAGGAATATATGTTAACACATACGACAATAAGAAGCGTTGCGGTGACGATACGGCTATTAGTCACCCCTCGGAAAGATAATGTAGTGCTGGCGACACGGCAGGCGCATAAACGTTCTGGAAGGCATGCATACGACATAAAAAAATCTGAATGGGTGTGCACACGACAAGCAGTGCACGCGAGGCCGCGAAGGTCAAGCGTAACAGCGTGTTGTTGCCAGAAAAGGCGCACCGTGTCACCATCAAAGCGCCCCACTGGTAGCGGCGGCAACAGATGCGTGATCATCACGTAAACTCATTTACACATACATACACACACGCTTGCATATGCTGCAGCCAGCTGGCTGTGCGGCAATAGTGTCGTCCGCGTACGTACCTCAACAGTGGAGGTGTCCACGTTGACAATGAGCGCCGAGCAGGTGAGGTCAGTGATAGCGGAGGCGGTGGTACCGGTTGCTGTGGATGGTACTGGGCTCTGATTGGCTCGCGAGTGCAGTGGCTTCAAAGAAGGCGAGGATGAGGCGGAGGGAAAGTGAACGGCGTTGTCGCGTGCCTTCAAAAGATTGACACCAGTGCCGACACCGACACCGCCGGTGAGAGTGGATGTACAAACGGCCCTTCGAGCGAGAGTGGGTGCATAACGTAGCCAGTCAAGCATTTCATTTTGGAGACGTTGGCGGAAGGTGTCCTGACTCTCCACAGTGGCTTGGAGAGCCAGGCCGGAGGTGTACCGATCCATCACACCGAGAGCCACCTGGCAATGAAAGGCGTGATCGAAATCTGATGACTTGGGCTCTTCCATTCCAACGTAGCATGCAGTACCAAGTTCCATGTCCAGAGGTAGGGCCGGTTGGCCAATTTCACTGGGGTTCAGATCGGGAGGTGAAGCATAACTGGGGCTAGTTGACTGACTATTGCCTGAGGAAATGAAGTGGCTGGAAAACTGCGTGCGCGGCGGAGTGTCGGACGGTCGAGCTGCGGACGCCGCTTGTGCCACTGGCACACCCACAGAAACGGAACAAATTGCGGGATTATTCTTGTTCGGAGAGCGTCGGTTGGTCGCAGAGGATGATGCAGAAAGAACGGGACCGGTGGTGGTTGGACAAGCAAGGACGGTTGACGGGGATGGCGCAGGTCCCGGCGAAGACAGTGGACTTGCTCTGGGACCAAGACACCAACACACTTCTCGGGTGTCGTCAAAGGATCTCCTGTAAATAAGCACAGGAATTTTAGGCTGTCTCATTAATAATCAAGGTGAATACATCAGCATAGTCTTCAAACGGGACCTTCAATAAAAAAGCTTGTTGCCACCCCTAGTAATGGAAAAGTAAGCTGCCAATAAGATGCGACAGTACAGTACCAGCTGCCGTTTATGCCATAATAGTAGATGAAAGACCAGAAATCAACAGGAATCTTGGTAAGCGTCCCTTGAGAGTAGATGCACGTTAGTTGGCTGACGACCGTCAATAGAATTTGAAGGTACCAAAATGGCAAACAAGTAATCTAAAAAGTCCGTCCGCAACCCCGCTGGAGGCCACAACGTAAGTGATCCCCAGTTCAGCCGAATATCGGTCTGTTGTGTCTGCTTTTTGCTTGCTTGCCTTTTCTTGGCTGTTTGTCCCTGTTGTAGGCTAAATACCGTTCTGTTGATTTTTTCAGGTCACCGTGCATATATCGACAGCCAGTTAGCTTAGAGAACGGCGCGTAACTCTGCTTTCCGTCTTTATATCCTTTAAACATCCTCCGCGTCATCTCTCCCTCCCTTCCCCTTTAAAAAGTCCGGCGGCAAGAGCGACAGCGATCACGCAAGCGGCCGAGGCTAACTCGTGGCCCATAGTGGGGTTCGGCGCCGTCTAGGACAACAGAGCAGTCTTATTGACGGAGAGCACTGCTCACCCCCGCGAGGGGGAAGGGGCCAGAAAAGGTGTCATAAACAAATGCTGGGGGTTCACACCGTCTACAGGCTGACTGTGGCCGCAGACGCAAAACA
The DNA here is from genome assembly GCA_902702965.1 of Spirometra erinaceieuropaei. NCBI lineage: Eukaryota > Metazoa > Platyhelminthes > Cestoda > Diphyllobothriidea > Diphyllobothriidae > Spirometra > Spirometra erinaceieuropaei. Next base: position 163,753 of record CACRXP010000326.1, on the reverse strand, counting down.
CACGCTCGAAAAAATCAAACCCGAAACCATACTTTCTTCTCCCTCCTCCTACCGGTCGCCCCACTCGCCAGATTACCGCTCACTCTGGCAGCCTAGAATGTTCGTCCCCTTTTAGAGAATCCGAGGAGCAACCGACGGGAAGGGAGGACGGCGCTAATGGCTCGGGAACTGGCACGCTAAAAGGTGGACATCGCCGCACTCGGCGAGACCCGGTTCTCTAAACAATGCTAACTGGGGAGGTGAGTGCCGAATACTTCCTTCGGGACCGGTTGCCCCAATGCGGAGCGACGGGACGCGGGTGTCGCCTTTGGCATCCGGAACGACATCGTGGGGCGACTGCCCAGTCTGCCGCACGGCATCAACGCTCGCCTGATGAGTCTCCATCTGCCTCTCCAGGGAGGCAAATACAGTACAACCGTCAGCGCCTACGCTCCCCCGATGACCAGCCCCGACACCGCAAGGAACAAATTCGACGAAGACGTGCACGTCCTCCTGGCGACTGTGCCGAAAGCGGGGAAGTTAATTGGCCCTGGTGACTTCAACGTCCGCGTCGGCACAGACCATGCTGCCTGGAGAGAAGTGCCGAGTGCCCATGAACTCAAAGGATCCAATGACAATGGCCTACGCCTCCTGCGAACATAAGCAAAACACCACCTTATCCTGACCAACACCTTCCGCCTTCCGACGCGAAAGATGGTCACCTGGATGCACCTTCGGTCGCGGCACTGGCGCCTGATGGACTATGTCCTCGTCCGGACGCGAGATCAGCTGGAAGTTCTGGTGACAAAGCCAATTTCGGATGCCGACGGGTGGACCGACCATCATCTCGTCATATCCAAGATGCGAATTAGCCTATAGTCTCGCAGGAGACCTCAAGGAAAGCGACCCTAGGTAAGCTGAATATTGCATTATTGTCGTTGACTGCCCACCATCTCAATTTTAGCAATGAACTAGCCGATGGTGTCAACTGCGGGACACGGTCCAGTCGGCCGCCCTGGCTGTTCTTGGTCGTGCACGTCCGGTTCGATGACGACGTCGCCATCAACAAAGCCTACGTCACCCGCTCCAGCGACGACAACAAAGCTGCCTTCTACCGTAGTGGCCGCCTTGTGCAACAGCGGCTGCGGCAGATGCAGGACGCTTGGACGGCTCGTAAGGCCGAGGAGATTCAGAGATGCGTGAACCGCAACGGATGGAAGAACTTCCTTGGCGCGATCAAAGCTGTCTACGGTTCGCCAACTAAAGCAACTGCAACTCATCTCAGCGCCGACGGCAGTACCCTACTCATTGAGAAGACAAACTCTACAGCGATGGGCCGAGCACTTCCGAGACGTCTTCAACCGTCCCTCCACCATCTCGGACGCCAACATCGCTGGTCTGTCCCAAGTGGAGACCAGCGCCGACCTCGACCTCCCGCCCTCTCCCCAGAAAACCATCAGGACTGTGCAGCAGCTCTCCAGCAGGAAAGCGCCCGAATCGGACGCGACCCATGCTGAAATCTATAAGCGGGGCGACCCATCGAGGCATTATCCTGCTGAACATCGCCGGTAAGATCTTCTCAACCGCCTGAGCAACCGTCTGGAACAAGTTCTCCTACAGGAAAGCCAGTGCGGCTTCTGCCGTCATCGTGGGACCATGGACATGATCTTTGCCGTCCGCCAACTTCAGGAAAAGTGTCAGGAGATGCGGAGCCACCTGTACTCTACCTTCGTAGACTTGAGGAAAACCTTCGACACGGTGAACCGTGACAAACTGGAAAATCAGGCAGAAACTCTGCTTTCCCGAACGATTCACGCAGATGGTGCGTCAGCTTCACGATGGCATGATGGCGCGAGTCACAGACAATGTCTCAGTGGTATTCGCGGTGACCAACAGAGTGGAGCAGGGCCGTGTCCTCGCGCCTACCCTCTTTAGTCTCATGCTCACTGCCATGTTAATGGACACCTACCGTGATGAACGCCTCGAGATCCGCGTGGTCTACAGGACGGACGGCCAACTCTTTAACCACCAGTGGATGCACTTACAGTCGGGTGTGTCCAAAACTACCGTCAATGGACTTCTGCTCGCCGATGAAGTGGCCCGCCGCATTTCCAAAACCAGCGAAACCTTCAGTTGTCCTCGAAACGCAGTTTGGAATCGACATGGTCTCCACATCCGCACCAAACTGAAAATTACAAAGCGGTCATCCTTCCGACGCTGCTGTATGGACGGTGTACAAGAAGCAGGCGCAGAGACTCAATCACTCCCACCTCAGCTGCCTCTGACAGATACTGAATCCAGGTGGCAGGACCGGATCCAGGACACAGGCGTACTGGACCGGACGGGAACCCTCAGCATCTACGCCGTGCTGAGACAACTGGAACTGCGTTGAAGCGGCCACCTCATGCGCATGGACGAGCGGCTACCCAAACTGCTGTTCTTTGGAAATGTCGCAATAGGTTCCCGCCGGCAGGGAGCTTAAGTCCGGCGTTACAAGGATACTCTGAAGACCTCCTCGAAGCGTCTGCAGATCAACCCGACCAACTGGGAAGACCTCGCCCGGGACCGACCGACCTGGCAAAGAACAGTGAAGACCGGCACGGCAATGTACGAAACCACCCACATCACCGCCGGCAAAGCCAAACGCGAGGCTCACAAATCTCAACTGCGCCCATCTATCAACGCCAACGATCGACCGCCCTCAACCCGCCTACGGTGTCAACTGACGTTCCGGGCACCAATCGGCCTCCTAGGACATCTTTGCACCAACTGCATCATCCGACCCACACTACCCGATGTCCATTCGTCCACATCTGCCTCGTCCATCACGCCGACAATCAACAATGACTGGACACCCACTACTATCCTCCTCCTACTCCTCCATCGCCTCAACATCCGCTGCGGCGGTTCCTGTACCCACCACTACCGCACACAACGCCGACGCAACAAAAAGTGCCAACCTCACCACACTCAACACCCGCGATGCGGAGTCGGTCCATACCTGTCCCCATTGTGGCCGCATTTTCACCTCACACATCGGCCTAGTCGGTCACTTGCGAATCCATCGCACAGAGACTGACAAACCAGTGCCTATAGCACCAACACACACCAAACACATTCGCCACAACTGCTCTCACTGCACCCCTATATTCATCCGCCGCATGGGCCTATTAGGCCCCATGTGCATCCAAATAAACCTGCGGTAGAACACCGCCGACTAAATCACACCACCAAATCTTCCCCACGAACACCTGCATCACGCAACATCATCACCCACCACCAGCATCCTATTGCCACCTCTCGCGAAAGTGGGAATTGTGCGTCTCGGCTCCGTCTCCATGCGGCCCCTCTGTTGCATGTGTAATTCGAGTCTGAGACTATCACGGCGCGTCGAGCGCTGTGGCTTGGAAGACTGCTGACTGACGCCCCAACACATCTCACGCAGTCTGCCTAATTGTGTGCGTGTGTATGTGTGGAGTGGCAGACTGGTGGACCGAGAGCCAGGCTGAAACGGCTCCTTCTTAATGTGGCGTACGGCACTCACGCATGAGAAATGTACGCTGCTCAGCCTCCGCTGTGTGAAAACCTGGTGCTTGTGTTTGGGGGGTCGTGAATGTGGCACGCGAAGACAGGGTCACTAGATGTCAGCCACCGCGCCCATTCTCCGCACCTGTCAACTGGTCGGCCCGGACAGTGGTTGGGGCCTGAGAATGGGAAGGGAGAGGTCGACGACCCAGCGCATCCTACTCACTATAAACAATCTGACGCGCCCAAAGCTATCACGGTGCCGCGGCTTGGATGGTTGCCAACTGGCGGGATAACTTTGACCTCGAAGTTCGCTGTGTTGTGTGTTTGTGCGGAGAGGCCGACTGGTGTCTTAAGAGCCAGGCTGCAATGGCTGCCTCTTAATGTGGTCTTTATGGGACTCCCATCCCGTGGGACCCGAGCCAGGTGACCTCATGCCTATGTGCGGCATCGGCCGCGCCAGCCCCCTCTGTTTTTGTTGTTGTTGGACAAAATCCTGGTTATTTGCTGAGGACGAGGGGCGTGGAGTTGAGCGCCAAGGTGTGGGCTCCACCGTGCCATCCACCTGCGCCCTCAACCGCATCCGGTCTTCGTGACTTTGTCTTGACACCGGGTCTAGGTGGAGGAGGGGGAGGAGGAGAGTGTGCGGTAGATGCTGCGCAAGTCTACATTTACTTTAAACTAAATCACGGGCAAGTCGTCGTGCCTGATTTACTATGCTGTGGAGGACTCGACGAATGACATGTGCGCGGCACGGATGGTTAGGCAGACTGCGAAATGTTTCTTAGAATTGGAACCCCAATTAAAGATTGGGAGTTTGCATCGTACAATAACTACGTAATAAAGAGTAAACACTCATCGTTTACCTTCACAAGGTAGATAAACAAAGAAAACGGTAAGCAGTTATCATAACGCGCGATGCGTCGAGTAGCCAATTGAGTCTAAGGCCAAGAGCCAGCACACTTTGGCCGGTTTCCGAGAGATAGATGATTTCTCGCTAATTTGCGCACACTACCAATTACATCACCTAACTTTTGTCGGAATCGAAGAGAAAGCAAATATTTCGGTGTGAGTTTAGAAGATACGCATAGTGGCAGGCAACTCAAGAGTTTGTCGATGAGTATTTGATGCAGACAAGAAATGAGATTATCGAGAACACATGCTAGAAAGCATGGCGATGTCAAATGAGTAAAGGCAAACAGGAACAGTGTAAAAATGCATATGCCCTACTCAATGAGAAGAGGGATCTCCGTCAGCTGGGGTCCACGCATAGAATTGTTATTCGACGGTATAGACATCGAGGCATTGGCCACAGGGGTACCGAATACGGCCTCGGATGCGAGAATCCCGGCGACGGATGAGAGGCGTCCGTGGCCAGAGGCTGTCCAAGTATGTCCCTTGGGAATGGTTGAGCTAGCGAAACTGAGCACTGACACATCAGGAACGCCATATCTGTAGGTTTCGGAAAACAAGAAACGATATAACAGTCGCTAAAACGGCTGCTGGAAGGCGAAATAACTTGTTACGTTTTTACGCACAATGTATTTCGGTCTCCATTCAGCGGACGGCGCCTCCACAGGAAAATTAACTATGGGAACGCGGTTATTGATCGCACCTCTGACCGATTACACTGCATCGAGTACATTCATCACTACCAGCTGTCCTTATTTCAAAGATGGCTTACAGATAACCATATTAGCGGTTGAACGTTCAAAAATAACTCATAAAGGAGTGTGCTCGCTGTTTTTGTGTGGCTGTCACGACCCCCACACATGACCACAACGACCTACAACTAGACTCAGCATTGTACTCTTGACGATTCACGTGGACGATCAAAGGGTCAAAATCAGAGAATATGAGTTCTTTAAGGTGGAGCCAAGTAGTCTGGTTGAATTCACTAAGAACGCCCGTAAGTGTGCAAACAAGACGAAGGGTGATATTGAGAACGAAAATGCTTCCTCGTGCGTATGCCAGGCTAGTTTCTATGTGATACTAAATAAGGCTTTTCGGTAATTTAACAAAGATTTGTCGCCAGACAATGGGTCATGAGTTGATTCAAGGCGGTTGCGTGCAAACAAGTGGCCGGACTTCGGTAAGTGAACATGCAAACATGCGGTCTGACTGATGGGGTTATGACAAGATAAATTGAGGAAAAACGGTGTCAGTACTAATGCCGTCGGACAAAGCTAACCATATGCATAATATATCAACTTAGGTGGATGAGGAGCAAAACTAACTCATAAACAGTAGTAGCTTGTAATGTATGGTCATGTTAAGAGGTCATTAAAGCCTAAACTCCAGTTCAAAGGACGGCCTAACCATTCCCATCAGCTCGCTAGCTCCCAGGCCATCACCTCCAGCTCGTTATGATGGATTCCAAATGCGTCAAGTTTATTTTTGTGAAGTCGCGCAGGATCGGTGTCATACTATTCTCTCTTCATTCATGAACCAGTAACTAGGGAGACAAGCTGACTGTGGCTAACTTGAAATAAAGCAGGCGTCTAGTTCGCCTCACACATCAGTTTGCCCCATTCAGGTCTGAAGTAACAGTGTCACATCGTTGGGGATTTAACATAACGCACATGCACATAGGCCCACACGTGGACTGCTATACGAATTAATAGAGGGCAGAATTTAGGGGTTTGACGTATACAAAGCTAGGCTGTTTGCCACTGCACCCGGAATTTAAATAAACCGTAAGAAAATATGATAGGACAATAGGTCACAAAAAGGATTATAAAGGATGATCACGAATTCCGTGAGTCCAGATCCGGCAATGACACTAATTACTACAGGGAAAGGTCGCGACCTATCTGACAAAACAGAGAAATCTTCCGGCCAGAATTATTGGAAAACGAGTAATATTGGTTTAAAGCAATGACGAGAAAAACATGAAAAGATTTTTAAACTCTGCTATGGTATTCTGCCGCCACTCGTGTATGCTATTGCTCCGTCAGACGCTAGGCATAAAACTAAGGTAAACACAAGATGACGAGGGGCCCGATACTGTTATCCCTGCCGTTATGACATAAACCATGTAAGTCAGATTCATGAATTTTTACTCTCGATCTGTGGAAATAAAGAGCAGCAAAGCCAAAAGGTACTGATGGGATCGCAAACGTCTGTGAGACTTGAGTTTAAGGGATGACTGTCCTGAGTGATAAAGTTTACGGAACTCCACTATATTAAAAGCCTAGGAAGCAGAGACAGACGAGTGGTTGTGGTATTACAGCAGTTCAAACTATCCACTTTGTTAGCTTAAAGTGTGTGGCAATTGGCAAAAACATTGGTAGTTCAATTTGCCCGTGCTTATCATTTGTCATAACTAATTTAGCTGGCACCATGTTGCAGGTTCTTCCCACCCCTAATGATCGTCTTCTATCGCAGTGTGCCGACAGCAAGCCCTTGGGAAAGGCCGACCAAGTTGACGTGTCAGCCACGTAAACTGAAGGTCTAAAACTGCACTTAAGGTAGGCTTCCAGGTCAAAACCCAGGTCTTCAGTTAGCTGTATTGAAGTCACTAGTTGGGACCGAGTTCAGGCGTACCGACTTTCTGGAGAACTTCCTCTCCAAATCGGCGTAGCACAGCATAACACCATCTGAGCTAGTGCTGATGACTGCCTACGTTAATGACCGAATGTGCAGGCGTTCGTTGAGGACGCCATCGAAGATGGACTCCGAGCATGCATTACAAATAACATAATCTGAGCACTTCCAAATAACGAACATTTTCGGACTGCATGGATCATGTCATCCCTGCGGCTCTGCCCTGAATATATCCTACCGGTTTAATAGAGGACCCAACCGAAAGTAGGAACCATCCATTAGCATCAACGCCTTCCGTGAACGGACAAATATCCTTGTAACAAAAGGTTTAATAGTCAACGTTCTGGAGCAGCTTATTTTTTGAGTCGGATAATTAGTGCTTGCAATGAATCTCATCAGTATCTTAATTTGTTGGGCATAGTCGAAAACGAGCACGCAGATCATACCCTGCCATATTGTTGGATGATCTGCTAGAGCCAGCCTAAGAACTTATCCTACCATGCAAAGGGAGAATGCTGAGGGAAGGGCGGCTCTGGTGGACGCCAAAGGAGGAGTCGCAGAAAACATTGTCCGTGCTATTCGCATGGACTTTCGTTCCCGCTGTTGGCGTGCGTTTGAATCAATCGTAGTACTGCTGGTGGCGTGATACCAAGCATAATGACGGACTACGAGGGATACTGATGAATTAAATCTAGCGTAGCAGCAAAATCCACAAAACAAAAAACAGGTGCCAACTGATGACATCTGCAATATCCACGGGGTGGGTGGCAGAGGGGTCTGGTCCGCACAACCTCGATCGGACCGAAAGCCACACTGATTCTTTCCTCAGTGTCTTGCTACAGATTGAAACGGCTGTAAGGGCTAATACCAAAGGAAGTGGTGTAATAGTGGCTTTCCATAAATATCTGCCCAACGGCAGCGTCAATCAAGTGGGCACAGATGACGCTTCTAAAAAGGAGTGTATTGACCAGATCAAATAGCATGTGTAGATTTAAAATGAAAAATAGTCAATGCTGGCGGTTTGTCGTTCAACCAAACTATCACGCCCAGAATATCTATAGTAGACGGTGGTCTACAGTCTCAACACCAGGGCGCCATCAGACCAAACGACAGCAGAAGGGATTGAGGAACCAGTTTGATCTGGACACCATGGTTTTGATATCAGTCACATGCGAGCGTGACCTACACAGTGTAGATTTACTTTATTTAACAGTTAAGATAGGCGAGTTAGTGGACATTTCCTATCTCAAGATCGATGCGGGCTCCGGGTACTAGTGTTAGCTGAAGGCCCCAGGGTTCTGGTGGTTTTACTACAGAATGAGTGGACAGGTTGCACAGTGTGTGGTCTACCGACGAAAACGGCACAAGTTGGGGCGTTTTGGAGGGGCCGTTTGGTCGAGTCCTACAAGTCAGCCGGAAATCTCAGCTTTGACACGACATTTAATGCAACCTGGCGTCCTGGAGGCCCTCTGGTTGGGACCGTTTGACTAAGGACGCTCCAAGAGAGGATGGTTGTGCAGCTAAGCGACTAGAAATGGTAGGAAGGAGAAAAACGTGGCAGGATCCTCGCAACGGTCAGCACTGCATTTCTTTGCATACTGTGAGTTCTCAATAATACGTGGTCAGATGTACAGTCGTTTCCACTGCCAGTGGCGGAACAACGCATCGTGCGGTGGCCAAAGGCAGAAGTGGTCATCCAAGCATGCTCAAGCAGGTAATCTATTTGGGTTTGAAGACTAGGCAATCAAATGTTTCCGGATGTCGAAAACCGGTATGTGAAGATTTAGCGGCTCAGCTCATCGCAACTGTCAAAGTCCTAACTATTCCCATAGGAGGCTTCCAAAGTGTAATAGCAAATAAACTTAACCCGCAACTTCTCCACCCTAAAAGTTCAACGCGCCGCAATGTGGCTGCATTACTGGCATACCTGAATCTTGTCTAAAACTCGTCAAGGAAGGCCGCATATTGCATACCATTCGTGAACGTTGTGAAAGCGCACGCCGCAGCAAGTGTGACGTTGACAAAAGCATCACGAAGACACAAGATACTTCTAATAGACTGTACTCATCCCATAACTTGGACTTTCGTCCGATAGGTAAACGTACGTGCAAGGTGTAGCATGTTTTATCATAGGTAGAAGATGCTTTGGGGATTGGTGGAGGTATCTTTGGAGAACCAGGGGCCGGGATCTCACATTGGCCTGTAG
>CACRXP010000326.1:124617-149948 GCA_902702965.1 Spirometra erinaceieuropaei | reverse complement strand
GTCTACGGAACTCACTCGTCCCGTTGTGCTTTACGGGCTCTGTATCGAGCTTAACCAGCAGCCGTACAGCGCCGTATGATATAGGACGGTGGTAATACCATTCTGCCTATTAGGTACTCTCGTCAATGTATTTGGATCAGTTCCCGTTTGATAAGGGATTTTCCGTGAATTCACGCCTATTTCATGAGCTACATCACATACTGTACACGTCAGACCGGATATGGGTTCGAGTGTACGCAAACAAAAGGTAGCTGTGTGCCACAGATACTTTTTCTCATGAATCGCCACCCAAACACGGAACAGACCATTATCTTGACTTCATCGTTGTCACGGTAAGTGCGCGAGCAGAGTGTAAGACAAGCCGTAAGGCTGATCAAAGCCTGGGACCCCAGTGAGTACAGTGGTCAGCATAAATGCCTGCATACATGCAACAATAATTACTGATGTACCGCCTCGTAAATGCCAAGCTCCTCTTAGCCGTTTTCTTATCTCGGACAACGAACTGTTGTATGAATCCGAAGGCACAGACGAATAAACTGATGGTTCCGACGTTACACCAGTCTCCTTTCATATCTAGTAAAGTCCGCTCGTCGCAAACCAAGAAAACCAAAACAGATCCAGATGACTGTAGATGAGCGCTAGAGCAGTGACTGAGAATATTAGGTCGTGTGTCTGCACGAGCTGGTTCCAAACCCTTCAATAACTAGGCTTCAAAGACGGAGGGAGGTCTTAGGACCCTCGTTACAGAGCTGCCATGAAGGCCACACTAAGAACGGACCACTGGAGCCTCAGCCTCCAAAGTTGAACCCAGTCATCCCACCAACCGGCAACCTTCCATACCAAGACTCATAGGGCGCGGTTGGCGGGAAATCAAGCTTGATCGGCCTCGCTCTCCCCCGCCCCTTTCCCACGCGCCTGTGCCCGGTTCGAATGAAGTCAAGTCGGGATGAGACTGGGCACATTGGCTGACGTAGTGTGAGGCCTTCGTCTGACGAGAGCTGCATGCGAACATCCACACATACAGTGTATCGCTCATCATTAACGAGGTTGACTGATTTCAGTGCATGCTTACTGAGGAGAAGATTAGCGATATTTTGGTTATTACTATTATGCACGCGTATAAGGTCGAAAAGGCGCATGCGATGACGGAATGTGCCGAGTTTGGGTGGACAGGTATAGCTAACGTAACGAGTGCTGGCGGGGACTCGAAACACCTTGTCAAGACGTGTAACGGCGAAATTACATACGTCCGACAAGCAAAGTGTTAATCTGGGTGGGCGTAGCGCACGCCAAGCGGCCTAGTTAAAAAAGGCTGACCATCCTTAACTAACCCTTGCAAACCGTACATCCGCAGTTCCGCACACGAGCGTAGTTAGGATGACAGTCCTGAACGTCCTCAGAATAGAAAAGCAAAGTGATTTCTAGCACATCCAACATCAATTTCAGAAATAACAATGGCCGAAGGCAGAACTCGTGAAGCCTGCAATGTCTTTCAGAGTAAATAATCACTAGAAGGCCAAATCGAAATTCTGAAAAAGCACTACTTGGAGGCCTCCTACATGAGGTCATTATGTAACAGTTGACTTAGGCGCTCTGCAAGCCTCAAAACCGCTCCGTGTGTTAATAGAGACAAGCTTAACTTTCACTTCTTGAGGTTAGTATAGAACCAGGATCAACAAATGCCTAAATGTCATCCATCCACCAGCTATGTACAAGGTGCAGCCGTACGGACATTGAAAGCAGCATGTTTATTCATCTCCGGGAGGCGGTGGCCTCGCCATAATAATCAGCAGAAGATACAGATCCGGAGGCTCACGTTGATAATAATCTGGTTTATGGCTTCAGAAGGCGGTGCTTACTTACCCACAAGGACTGGTAATTAGTCACTGTTTCAAAAGTCTGAATTCATAACTGAATGGTGGGATGTCCCGTTGACGAGATAATGGTCAATCCGTAGCCGGCATTGCCTATCTGCTAGACGTTCAAAGTAACTATGCAAAACCAGAATTCCTATTATGGGAGCGCCACACTGCATGGATCCACGTCTCCGATGACGGAATCAAAAGTGTTCGTTCAAACGTCAGACAGATAATAAGCATTGCTTGTGGAATGCTGTTTCTGCTCTTATGACGAAAATTCTCAAAGTGAGGATGTGACCTACCAGCAGTGTCATCAGTACCAATTCCTGTCCGAATTGGTGGTCGACAAACTCGACCAAAGCAGACCTGGAGAGAATATTGGGTCGATCCAAGAATGGAACTACAAATGAGCAAAGGTTGCCGGGGACCTTGCTCGTGATCGTCAGACATTGTATGTATTGATTTACGATGTTGTGGACAAAGCAGTCGGCTAAGCAAGATGCTTCCCTGTCGAAACCGTTATCAACGCCTGTGCGATCCCGGCTTCTCAGATTTCCTACGTAGTTGGCTTAAGATGCCATTCGTTAATTGCCCTGACGCGTTTGGCGGAGAAAAGGGTGAGTGGGTAAGAAGGCAAAAGAGTTGGGGACTCACATGGTCGGGCAGAAACCGGTCTGCCTGTTGGCGGCACCCAGCTGCGCAGCGGCGGCTGCCTCCCGGTTGACAACATAGTGTGCTGCTGCCTCCGCCAGACGACACTGGTCCTGCGTCAGCTTATGAGTGAGACAGAGGGCCATGCCGGAAGGATGGGATGGGCTGGAACCTGCGCTGGCAGAGTAGACGGCCGCTGTGAGGTCCTCTTGTGAGCTTATGCCTGAGTCGTGGGGATCACTACTAGCATAACCGCGGTTCACGTTCGTTCCACTGCCAGCTGCACCAGTAGAGCTTAGCAGCGAGCCGGATTTTCGTCGACCTTTACTACCATGACGAATCTGTGTAAAAGATGGAAATTTGAATAGTGTAGGGAAGGCTAGGGTTGTGAGAACTAGCAATTTTACTACATTACCAGTCTTTTGCTTTCCAACTTTGGTGTCTAGCAGAGCCCAGCTATATGTGGTCTGGCAAAAAAAGATCCCGAAACTACCTTGGGGGGGCGTCATTGTAGCGGGGGGAAGACTAAGGCAATCGTAGGACACAACAGGCAAAGCATACATTTTAAAAGACTACGGAGTGGCCATCGGTCTGAAGTTTTCAATGCAGACAGGTCTATTATAATGATCCATGTTGTTGGTTCTTTAAGAAAAACTAAAATAACATCAAGAGCAAGAAAGTCAGGATGAATAAAGCTGTACAAGGACAGCCCAACTTGGGTCTTGCACTCTTAGCAAGTCGCATCTTATCATTGGAGAAGTTTGCATGCAGCCGGTTAGGCGCAGTGATTCCCAAGCAGACGAGCAGAAATAGCTGTCGGGGCCGACGAAGCCTATCAGCACACTCGTCAAGAGCCTCGGGATATAAAATCCCCCTCAGGTTACGCGTAGCACTGCACAGTGACTGAGGTGTTAACTATGGTCTATTCGCAGGGACTGCTGCCAACGGATAGGGCAATCCGACCAGAACGGCAACTGGCCTAAACCGCCTCGAAAAGTTTGAATCTCCAGCAAAGATGCCGCACCTGGACGTCCGTTCTCTTACTTTTTCGCACTATACAGTGGCATGGACAGGTCAACGGCGAGAACTAACTCTGAGCGACAACGTAAACACAGGACGGCACTTTTCTGAGGTAAATAGGATGACTAACACGCATGAGTGCGACGTCGAATTCAGTTTGGTCAGCTGGTGGAAACAAGAACAAAACATTCTTACTCTGCGACGTTGTTGCTCCAGTTCAAAAAGATCAGCGCGACCAAGATCAGGCAGCTGCTCTCGAGAGTGCAGCAAGGCGGGTGCACGAAGGAAGTATGTGCAGATGTAGAGCAGAGCTAATAACCGATCGCGTTGTTGCCCATGGATAACGGTCGTCGAGAAAACATTGCCGGTACCATTCAAAATCGAGGCACTATCACAATCATGATGGCTGAGAGTACATCCAAATTGAGTGAGAAGCTGCTCAAGAAGGAAGTTCAGTGGCAACCGTGAACTGTCTGCAGTCATGGGCTGAAATTTCTCTGCGTCTTTGCGAGCGAACTGAAATGGGAGAACAGGATGTGTAAATCACCTTTCGGCATGTGGGAGAATGATCATGGTTAAGGCAAAGCTGTGACTGGCAGTAAATGTCTTTACGGTGAATCGGACTTCAGAGTACCAACCTTGCAATCTACTCATACAACCGTGATGCCTTAACAATAAGACGACTGGGAGAGGCCGTAGCAGCAGCTGCTGAAAATGATTAAACTACACAAGTGGTGGCTGCTAACTCCAAGCGAACCGGTCCGAATTAAGGGGGTTTCGGATCTCATAGATGTCGCTGATTTTACCGCGCTACGCGTGGCGAGTTGCGGCGGCGGATCTGTACAGCTCGACCTAATTTCCTCTCCAGCAAAGAATTCTGAACAAAGGCTCAAAAACACCTACACGTCTTGACAGACGGTGTTAAGCTAGCTCTTGATTTGACCTTGTCATCTTCAGGTAGGCAGCAGTGTCGAATAAAGTGCAGTAACATGAGGCGAACGACAAAATCATTCGCAAACTGCCAGATATAGTGTTGTCAGAGCAAGTGCGGCTTCTAATTTGAGCCGATGTTTGTGCGCTTCAATCGACTGGCCGTTCTCGAGCAATGATAGTCACAGACCTTTATTTTTCACTCGTCTTTTGAGCACACAGTCCGGAATGTACAATCATACAGGACTGGCCGTACAGATGTCCTAGTCGCGATGGGGATATGGCGACGGTCCGACAGACACTATTGAGAGACTGTGAGAACCCTGCAAGCAACATCCATCCTGACGGCGATGTTGTAATTACACTGTCTACTTGACAGTACCTTCTTTCTGAGACATTTGAAACTATCCACTTCTTAAGTTGACATCCATTCATCCGGAGGGGTAGCTTCCTCAGGACTAAGTCAAGTGCTACACAAAAGTCAACAAGGCAGACAGCCGTCGGTTGCTGGTAATCTAGGCTGAGTCAATGAATGTGCCCCAATAGAAATTGGGTCGATGCGTCCACGGCTAGCGCGGAATGTGGCTTCGTCGGGTCTCGTACTACAGCCATGCATACCTCAAAATTGTCTAAAAGTGGCAGCGGCATAACTTTTAGAGTAATTTTCATGTTGTGGTCATTTTCGCCCTTTCTTCCTATCATTTTTCTCGAAGACACGCGCACTAGGATGATCCAATCCCAATGACCCGGGACGGTCGTATTTCCCCAAGATGACTCAATAGCCTCGTGGAGCTAGAACACCAGATTGCACACAAGACTGGTAGACTTCGATGGATGTGCCGTACTCCCCAAACGTCTACTGATGGGCAGCTCTCAGTATTGCATCGGCGACTTCTCTCTGAGACAAGCGGTAACACGGCATTGATAAAAATGCGGATGGATAGAAATCGGCCGCAAATGAGAGGGAAAAGTATGAACTGGTCATCGAAGTTAACGGTGCTCGAAGTGCTCGCGCCAAAGCTTGGCCTTGACCATGTTGTCAGCAATAAAGCCGCCTGTCACACTGCAAACAGAGCCACCCATTAAAAAGGACCTACAACCAACTTGATGAGTAAGTTGGCGAGGTTTCGAGTGTTGTCGAGTCTTCCTCAACGGCGGGCACACTTCAACACAATGGTTTTTAAGTACCCTCGAATTGACTTTGTCGTCATTTTTCGCAGTGGACGAAAATAATCATCGGTGCGGGACCTGGTTGGAACTGTCTGAGCAAAAGACTGTAAGGTTTACGAGCTAGCCCAGCCATTGCGAGCCGTTTGATGAGTCTGACAACTTTCTCAACTACCCCGCTGACTGAAGACTTCAAGAACAACCTGTCACTGCAGTCTTATCATTCGGCTCGGGTTGCAGTCTAAGACCAAATGTCCGTGCTCGGTATCTTGGGTGCACTTCGTTGTCGTCATTTTATGATACAGAGGCGTCCTGCACGAGACAGTGAGTGCGGATAAGCAATTAACTTCTAGGCGTGTGTGGATGATAACAAGGTCTGACCGATAATATTGGCCAGTCTCGGTACCACGCATCGACTTTCCATCAGAAACTCAGCTACTAAGCATTGGATTGACTAGAATGCAAGCATCGATATATCCACCATACTCCCTGCACGGGTGCTAGGTAAAAGCCCAGACAAGCGTTTCGAAGATTTTGTCGTTGACGCGTGAGTAATTCAAATCACACAGGCCGTACAACCGTCGTTAAAATACTGGGCTAGATGGTTATTGGCGGTGTCCGTTCTCATCAGCAAAGCCCTCTCATACCATCGTCGCATCAATAGTCAAACCCAGAGTGGCCACTAAGGTGGTTATTTAAAGAGACGCCCGGCTACTTTCGATCATTTCAAGTAGATTGTTTCTTTATTCCTTCGGCCAGAAGGTGACTTTGGCGCGCAAACAGGAACGACGTAGGCGTTAGCCGTATGCAAGTTAGTCGGTAACTGACCGGTTATCCTGTTGCGAGTGATCTCCACACCTTGTCTACCATAGCCAAATGGATCGTGATAGAGCGACATGAGGGAACTGACTGAGGGACCTAGGTTACCCAAATCTAAATCAGGGATTTGGACATCAGAAAGGTGGCAAACATTCTCGTACTGAAAACCGCGCGACGTCATACTTCGGGCGCCAGAGTTGACAAACGTTTGCATACTCCAACATCCAATACCGGGGCCTGTTTCAAATTCAGTATTCCGGGTAGCGTACTACTTGTCTGCACCACTGGATTAGGGGACGCTGAGCACGCCAATCTCTGTGGGCGCCACAGCATCGATCGCAATATTATGTCCAGACATTTTCGAGGGATTTGCGGAGGATGCTAAACGCAGGCAAAGGCCGTTCGGAGTAGTTGTCCGATGTCGTCTCCTCTAGCGTTTTGCTTCTAGAACCTGACCGTACAACATCCGTGACGAGCAAACTTATTTAATGACTGTTCGCGGTCTCCATGCCATCGAGTTTGGTGGCATTCTACAAAGCGGTCGCGTGGCACACTTCGGTTCTCAGCGCCATGGTAGCACCGTTGTTGCTGGTCCGCGTATCGTAATCAAACGGCCACAAGGCCGTAAATGAGAGTACGAATAAAATTGATGGAAGGATTAGCGTGGAGTACTCTATAACAGTGCTTCATTCATCTTGCAAAAGGCATGTTGGGATTGAAACGGGAAACAGAACAAAAATGAATAAAATGGAATTTAGTCAGAGCAATAAGTTCGTATGACACCACTTCTTATTCACCGGACCTGAGATCCTGCTCTTTTCGCGGCTATCCCTGGCTGAAGGCCGTTCCAAAGCCTGCAACCCATAGATGCGCAGGGTACCCCGCAATGAGGCTAACGGCAACCCGTTTTCCTGGGTAAATCTGTCTTGTCACACTCAGTAGTTATCGCGGTATAACTCAGCACTGAGTGGGACCTAGTTAGTCTGTTAGTTTAAAACTTTCCAAACGACTATTAGCAGGTTCTCATAGTTTACAAGCGCACTGTCTATGGTGAGGGGACTCAGGGTTCCGAGGGGGATCCGAAGCGGAATAACCCTACTTGGTGTGAGAGACTGACCATCACGTCTGCTACCGAGATACATTAAATTATGCGGCAACCAGCGGAAAAAGGTATGCCTCAACCTGGTAAAACGTTAGGCGTCAGGACAGTACTGTAAAAAAATGGAGATCGAGGACTCACAGCCTCACAAGTATTTCGCTGGAAAGAAAATGGGCCCTGTTCTTTCGGCTGTACAGTTGGAATCCATCCCTGATAGTGCATAAGCAGCCCCGTCAAGACTTGGCCAAGAAAGCTGGCAAAAGGATAGGTTGGTAGTTTGAGAATAACAACGACTAGGGGCAAAAATGTCAAGTGAATATAAAGGCCTAATATCAAACGAGCAGTGTCAGATAAGGTACCACAACAGGATGGCCACCGGCTCACAACGGAAGCTGGTCGTCACAATTATATCTAAAGGTAATTATAGAGGGACAATAAGATACGTGTCGAAACAATACAGCTCCGATAACCTTATGTCGGAGACCTATGTTCGTAAGTGCCTGAAAAAATCAAAAATTCAGGTTTTGAACGCAAACTGTATACGAGCTTTCGCTGAGATGACTACTACGCGTAAACCATTAAGCTTGACTAAGCAGTGACGTCACATTTATCCACGACAGATCGAAACTTCCTGGGCAGATATAGGGCACTGAATCCTAGGAATGATTCAGCTTCGACGACAACTTCAAAAACTCGACAGCACCACGAGCCATATTAGGAAACCAATCGTTGAGTCAGTAAATGGAAAGTCTTCTGTTCGCAAAAAGTCGAATTTTAAAGGTCTTACTAAACGCTAGTAAACCGCCAAAAAGCAAAGCAGCCTGTATGCTTGTATATCGTAGGAAAAGCCTAACTGCGAGTCGAACGAAGGAAGCCATGGTACTAATAATGTCCACTTGGGTATTTACCCGTCATACAAGTGTTACCCACCAAAAAAGATAGATTAGTAGGCAAAAAACCCCGCGGACGTCATATACGCGTCTCTTTAATACAATATAAGAACCAAATCCTTGTAGATGCACTCTAGTAATGTGGCTATATGAAGTATGCAATATTAGCTACGATGAAATGCCGGCAGTATGGTGAGTACCACGACCACTTGGTGCCTAACTGGGGTTTAATAACTTACGCCCGGAATGATCTGAAAGTTCATCAAATTCAAATCCCGCAATCCCACCGTACAATGGAAGTACAAATATTGCTCGATGCAAAAATGACAGCGTGACACTGTGAGACCTCAAACTTCCGAATTA
This sequence comes from Spirometra erinaceieuropaei, assembly GCA_902702965.1. Taxonomy (NCBI): domain Eukaryota; kingdom Metazoa; phylum Platyhelminthes; class Cestoda; order Diphyllobothriidea; family Diphyllobothriidae; genus Spirometra; species Spirometra erinaceieuropaei. Next base: position 141,150 of record CACRXP010000326.1, on the reverse strand, counting down.
GCACATAATTGACCATAAACGAATCGTGCACTTCTTACGTTAAATAGAAAGGGGACCACACTGATGCTTTAGTCGGGCTGGGCTGCGAGCTCCTGATTACTGCCGCACATGGGTGTGACAAGCGTTGGGCGGTGCCCACACCAAGTTCGTCACAGTGGCTTATTTTCTCATCAGCCGGCGAACCAGGTGGCACAAGGTGATACGTGGAAACAACAACAGAGTTGCGTTGATACTGAGGTACCCTCATTAAGTGAGTCGGCGTATTTCCATCAAAATAAATTCAACGCGCCAAGAGTGGTGGCCAAGGTCGTCAATCGCAAGATAACTCGGCCCAACTCAAAACCGAAGGTCAGCCCGAAATGACTCATCCATGATATGGCCTCTGCAGGACTTCTTGTGAAATGAAGACCTCCTAGGGCCGGCTCGTGTAAAGGCAAAGGACAATACGTGTGGCAAGCATAAGTGGCTTTATTCTCCATTACTGCATCCGTATCCAATTCTGATTGTTTACGGATAAACAAATTGTGGGTGTGGAGGTGAGGGCAAAGTAGATGCAAAAAAGTCTGATCTCTTATGAAAAAATCACGGCGCTCTTCGTCGCTGCTTGCTACGACGGAACTAACGACTCAGCATAGCGAGGTAGCCAACATCATTATATACTACTGTAGGCAGAAGCCCGGTATAGTTGAAACGACAGTTTGGCTACTAGATTTTTGCGGCATGTGCGTTGTAAAAAGGCGCGACTTATCAGAACACTACGATCCACGAACTGACAAGGCGTTGTGGAGACTACTACGGGAGTGAATCAGTATGGTAGGTGACAAACAACACTAGGTAGCACTTGCGCGTGGCGACCAAAGAAGTTTCCAAAAATCCAAGAAGACCCTTGCTGTTTTATTTACAGTCATGTAAACACCCGCCGCATTTTTCGACAAGTCCAAGACTGAGTTTTTCTAAATAAATGTGGCTACAACGAGAAACAGACTATCCCGGAAAAGTAAAAGCAATGAATTTTAAGCAAACCACCCTACTCAAACGGTCCATGCAAGGCAGTACTTACAAGCCTCGGTCTCGCGCAACTGCTTTGGAGATTTGAAGGCAGAGACATCCTCGGACAAATGACTGGGTCAAATTCTCGGCGACATTAACAATTGGTCCAGAATCAGTCATATCTATACCAAACGAAGGCAACTGGTTGACCCATGACCGAACGCCTGGCATGGTTTCAGGATAGGATTCGGACGAGTTCAGTTCATCTTGTTCAGCCAATGAGGCGAGAGTGAGGGTCGACCAGACGGGACGAGTCAGTTTTGGAATGCATAAATCCCTAAAAGCCATTTGGAAATCCGTAAAAGCGCGGTTGATATGGTCATGAGCTTCCGTATGCGACTCGTAGCTCGCTCTTAAGAGAGAACCGTCATGTGACCGTGTTGTGAACCCAGTGGTGGACTCGAGGATACTCACAATGCTTTCTGCCAGCGCTTCTAACATGACACTAAGTTGAATGAAGTGTTCAAAGATCATGCAGTAAAAACGCTGCATCAGGCACTCATTGAGTTCAGTATGTGCACTTGAGGTTTGTTGAGAGCTGTGGCTAGAGTTCATTCCTTGGTTGCGCTGTAAGTAGGCTGATTGCCAAGTTTCTGACTTCACGGTGAACCGCGGTGCTGAGTGTGTAAGTGACTTGGATAACGGTTGGATCCAATCGAGGTTTATTAGGAGGCATATCGCTATGGCCTTCTCGTTCAGGGATGGATTGATGGCCTAAAAAGCGATAAGTATGAAGCGACAGCGTACGTAGGTGGCTGAAGACCTTGACGAGGCGGTACTTTCTAAGTTATTGGGCTTTTTTGTATAAGATGCAGAGTTTGTGCATCGAACACGTCTGCGACTAGACACGTTACTAGAAGCTTCAACTTACTTTACAGATGGAGTGTGCACGCATGTAATAAGTAACTCTCTGCTAGACTTAAAGTCATGCAACTTCATTGAGAACTTCAATTCGCGGTCCCTCGAAAGTGGGCAGGCACCGAAGGCAGCCTCGTGTAAGGTCACCTTTTCATTCCCCTTAACAAAGGTTGGCATTTGTCGTTGTTCCTAAAGGTAACGCGTAGAAAACATCCTTACCTTGTTAAGAAGAGAATCGTAGACAATAGATTCGGAAACATTACGCACAACTAGCAAGCGTAAGGCATTTTTCCTAAAAGATTTCGACAAGAAACTGAGATATTTACATTAAATAAAATTCAGCGTATTACCTGACGTTGATTGGCACTTCTAAATGGAAATTCTTCAAGAACTCTTCGTTCTGTTGCTCTTCGGGACTCTTTTTCAATCCGAAGGCCCTTCTGAAGAAAGCGAATGACATTGCATTCACGCGCGTACAGCCGCCATTTGCAAAATACGGCTGCGGTCGCCAAATATGAGAAATTCAAAAGAGCGACGGTTATCTCGGCACAAATAAATCTGCCCCAAAGTGTGCCAGCAGCTCGATGTTTTGACAGAAGCATGGGGCTAAGTAGCCATACACCTCTTCAGACTTTAACCGAGCATTTAAGTCAACACTGTTTGGTCTGAAAGTGGGCATTGCATTATTTTTCCAATAAGTTGGACTTCTGTCTTTTAAGTTCTGGTCAAAAAGTCGGGCTTGATCATTATCCCAGAGTTAGAATCGAAGAAATCCGAATGGACTGGAGATCTGCAGCAAAAATCTGTAAGTTTTGATGGCAAATATGGTCAACTGGGCCTTAGCAATAATCTCTAATGCAGAAATGCATATGAAGGTAGACATTGAAGACCTACCAAAAATATATCTTGTCTACGTACGCATCAACCAAGGCAGAAAAGAAGGTTACAAAAAAGGTGGCCGAAAGGGGTCAAAACGCAATAGCAAGCATCGGGAGACGGGAATTGCGCACAATGATTGGGAATGAAGTTAAGTCCCAGTCAAAAAATATGCTCCAGACAAAATGGACAAATTACTAAATGATTGGGCATTGCACCGGAAAAATGTGAGAACCGATCATAGAAAAGAGTTAAACAGTTAATGAGAATGACTGAAAGTCAAAAATATTCAAGAAAGGAGAATCCTATGGTCCGCTGGCATCTAGCAGCCTCATACGCCGAGTAAGTAATTAAAGCACATGCGTTATCTTAAAGTAAGCCTGAAACATGTATGTACTGTCTGTTGAGACCTCCTCGGGTAGAGGATCCCCAGCATATCCCACTCGCTGTGTACCGGTCGTTTATTTATATCATGTTTGTTTTTTAAATTACTACTTATATGTTTGTGAACGACCTGTTAACTTCCTGATGAAAGCACTGGTAGTTGAAAACCGTTAATCGCCGATACTGAGACTGATTTCGCACAATCACTGCCTAAGGACATAAGTTGATTGCATTCCAGACGAATCCCAACCGCCCAGTTAGGCACTTAATACTGCTAGCGTTACTCGCCCAACAGCCCACATGGTTTTGTTTTAGGCCCAGGACTCTTCTTGATTTACGTAAGTGACTGCGTCATCGAACTGAATTGCGAGGTTCTCATGTTTTCGGACGGCATAAAAATTTGCAGTGAAGTCAAGTTCGATGATGAAGCAAAGAAGTTGCAGTCGAAATCAACAAAATGAGTGTTTGTTCGAACATATGGCATTTGAATTTTGACGTGTCCAAGTGCGTGGTCTTACACCTGAGCACCGGCCGAAATGCCTCTCCTAAACATCAGTATCATATTAACGGGTCGGCGTTAGAAACTGTAGAAAGAGTCGGAGATCTGAGTACATGATCGGCCACAAATCTGATGCCATCAGAACATTGTAGGAAGATGATCCAGAAGGCAGCTAATACTACACACTACATCAGACGGGCGTTTTATATATTTCCTCTCTAAATATTCGAAAGAATTTTTGGCTTTGTTATGCCCCACCTGGAATATGAAATGCCAAAAGCCTCACCATGGATGAGGAAGGATATTCACTTACGCGAACAACTGCACCACAGAGCAACGAAATTGGTCGACGCTCTAAAACATTTGTCTTACCAGGAGAGGCTGAATGTGTATGGCTTCTTTTCACTTTCTTATAGGCAGCTTAACTGCTGTCTACTCTGGACATTCCGGATTGACCTTGCTCACTAAGAAAGGAGATCTCTTTTGAGTTTGCCCGTACAAAATAAGTAAAGGTGTTCATCCTTTCAATGACAGGACCGAACGCCAGCTGCTAGACTGTAGGAGGTTCTACTTCAGGCAACGCATTGTCCGATCATGGTATTAGCTACTAAGTGAGACGGTGACGACTGACACAATTCATGTGTTTAAAAAACTTGCTCAAGTTGGCTAGACCGTTCGCTATACTCACAGCTAGCAATGCAAACACTCTGTCATTTACAATCTTTCCGCGCTGACTCACGGACTACAGATGTGCTTCCTTATTATTGCGTTTCTATTATGATACGAACCAATTCTAAGTGTTTGCAACTTTATTTTGAGTAAGACTATTCATAATCATTGTATATAAAAAGGGTCATCAAGGGCTCTGCATCTATACCATCAAATCGAAATACAAAAAATCCCCTCTGTGGTAGAACAGACCTTAAATGAAGTCGTAGTATGGACGATTAGCCAAAGAACCAGGGAGCTCGAATGCTCTAATCCCGACATCAGATTCTTATATATTGGGCTAATCGTCCAGACCATCCGAACTTCAGCAGGATTCTTCAGAATCCTTCGCAATTTAGTCAGTAAAGAGTCTTGGACAGGTACATGAAGGCGGTGCCCAATTAAAGGAACTTGTCCGATCACTGATTCTGAAGAGAGAGATGACACACCAAAAGGCGCTGAAACTTCCCCATTGACAAATAAAAGGACTTTGGGAATTAGGTTTTTGTTTTGTTTGGGCACTTTATAATAATTTTCATTCAAGACCCGTGGGGTCCGTTCATAGGCCGCGTACAGGGCGCTCTTTGCATTATCTAGGTTTGTTTTTCTGGGATGTGCTACCTGTCCCATCCGCTGTTCCACAAGCCCAACGGGCATAAGGCGGAAGTAAAGCACCAATACACGCGACAGACACCAGTCTTAAGGACGGGGAAATCCAATAATCAAAAGACACAGAAGGGTAGAAAGATAGTTGGAAGATAAAGGATGACATTTGCATAAAAACTTAATAGTTACGATAGGCCCTGTCGATCATATCCTCGTCAGCTAAGCAGTTAATCAATCGCCACATTTTTCTCTTACTCCAATTATTATGCCAACTCTAACCCAAACCGTAACACTAACCCTGAACCTGACCATGAACCTTACAGATCAGAACATAGACGAACTCAAATCCTAACCCAAACTTTATTCATTACCTGAATTGCGTGCTCCTTATTACGAGACTATGCCATAAAGCATCTCGGCATTAAGGTCTCCGACTGGAAATTCGTGTTAATTAATCGGTTTTTATTACACTCGCCGCCTATAAGACGGAAATGCCTATGATCACATTTCAAAACCCTAACTAATCACGAACTTCTAAGAACTCAAGTCCGGCAAATATACGCTTTCGATAAATCATTCTCAGGCCTGTACAGTAATCTAAGGGACGACAGAATAACAGAAGTTAGACGTCCAGTAAAAGCCAGTAAGGGTAGGGGTTTAAGGGAGTTCAGAGGTAATCGAACAGATTCTAGTTCTGTCTAGAGCTTTGGGAGGGGAAGGGGAAAGGTATCTGGCTATTAGCTGCCCCGTTTCATCACTGTAAGACAACATATCAAATGTGAACGCACTTGCTGAGTTTGTATTCGCCCAGGAGAGCCTTAACACTTATACAGCTAACCGTGTGGCGGCTGACTCTGCCAAGGAAGTACTCGCTGACGCAGGAGCAAGTGAAGGCGTAGCTGCACATTGAAGAGGGCTGGAAAGGCAGTCTATCCTTAACTTCAGGGCGAATGAACGAGTGCTTCCGAAAACCACTCTTATCTTAGCGGTTGGGCACGTGGTGCGATAGCAGCGTTTAAGCGACGATGTAGGAGTTCGCTCGCCGGATCTCGAAATGCCAGTGTGATTGATAATTCCTTCTTGTCAGCCGTCAACACATCGTATTTTGGAGGACTTTCTGCCGTATGTTTGTTGATAAACTTTCAAGGGTAGCCGTTTTCTCTCAAAGCGTTTTGAGCTCATCCGCCAGCCTATCCGGAGTTCATATTCTCCGAACAGGCATTTCTCACGCGCATTTATCAATGACCAATAGGAAATGCCTAAGGCACCCAACGACCCTACACGAGTTTGCACCACTGCAGCGGCCGATGACGTCAAGAGGAGCACACACCAAAGTAAGGAAACGCTGAGAAGAGAACCTGGCAGAGGAAGATCTGAACAGAACAGCTAACCTCTCTTGAACTCATACAAACGTAAGAGAAGGAATTACGTCAATTGTGGGATATAGAATAAGAGAACGAAATGGATACGGAGAATGTGTATAATAAGCGTTAGTGTACATGTGGAATGAGAAAATTCAAGTAGGTGACATAACTGGATGGATAGGTGATCGGGACATGTTAGCCAAAGAGCCTCTGGGGATGCAGCGGTGTGGGCAACTGCAGGGAAGGGCCGAGGGATGGGGCCGACGTTGAGTGGGAGAGAAACGAGAGCGGCGGTACATTGCGGGAGGGTGGGTGTCGGCGGCAATAAAAGGGAATGACACCGGCCGTCCTTTCTAGCACGCTGTTACACCAGCTTTATCCCAGGTACGCGCCAAAAGAGTTGCAACATTCAAACAATCCTGCTCATGCCAAATGGCGTTACACCGAAAGTGGCGTAGGCTGTCCATTGGCTTTCCTCATCCTCATATACTGTTTGGATTCGTCAGCTAACACACATGCGGATGAAATCTAACAGAACGGGCAAATCAAAATAACCCAAACATAAACGGACAAACACAACGTTGAACAGATAAAAGAAACAAACGGCAAAGTATAGCATGCTGGATAAGCTGGTGAAAATGGTAATCAGAGTGATGATGCGCTAGAAAATTGCCTTTCAATAATGGCATTTCCAACTAACTCTCGTAAATAACGACCGCTTGCCCTTCAATCCACCAGTTATGTAGGTTAGATGGTTGGCACATCCCCATCGCCATATCTAACCAACTGACGTTTATGGACCGACCAGTGGAAACCAAAAGACGTGAAAAATCTAAAGTTTGGAAAAATTGCGTGAAGCATTCAAAACGAGCGGCTATATACTAACTCTACTAACAATGATAACTAACTATGGTAACTAACTAACTATACGAATTACTTAACTACCTACCTGCCTAACTATCTAACTAATTAACTATACTAACTAACCGCTTAATTAAACTACCTAACTAAGCAACTAACTGACCAACTAGTTGGCTAGCCATCTAACCATGCTAATCCACTAACTTATTATATTAACTTACTAACCAACCAACTAACTAACGAACAAACCAACTAAGTAACTGAATAACCAACTATTAACCAACTGTCTGATTAACTAACTAACTAGGCTATTCCACTGAAGTAATATACTAACTGACTGACTAACTAACTGTACTGACTAGCTAACTGACGGTACTAACTAACCAACTAACTTACCAACTTACTGAACTACCTAACTACCCATACTATCTGACGAACTAGCTAGGTAAGTACACAAAATAACTAACTAAATTGTTTGTGAACTGCGGAATACTTTCGAAGCGAGTAGTTTTTAATAATAAAATAATAATAGTGTATTTTAGGATAACAGGCAATGCCCTTGATGACCCTATTGAAAACGGTACATGAAATATAAATGTTTAATGTACATCTTACTAAAATTTTGTCAGTAACATATTTGTTCACGGACAACTTTTTCATAATGCGGGACTGCGAAGGGTGCGGCAGGCGGTCTTCTCAGTGTACATATGAAACTTTAAGTGCAGTTATATACAATCAGCACAAAGTGCTGTCATTTGCATAGTTTGAGAGGAGACATTTCATTAAAAGTCAGGGATGTGTTAGGTAGGGATGAAATCAAGAAATGAAATTTGTGGCTGGCCGCAGGTAGTCCTATTGTGAGAGTCGTGTTTATCAAAGATCAGACGACCGAGCTGCCTTCTGGATGCGGTAGTTGTATCAGATGTCACTATCTCACTAGGGAGTAAGTTCCATGGTCGAACAACACGCTGGCTGAAGGGAAACTTCCGATTATCTTGGCGTGTACGCCTCCGCTTAACTTTGTACGGGTGACCGCGCAGGTGATTTGTGGTCGTGAATTCAAAGAAGTCGTCAGTTTTTAGCCAACATCGATGTCCGTGGATAATGCGGAATGTCCATAACAGGTCACACCTCATTCGTCTATAGTATAGGGGGAACAAATTTAACTGGATCAGTCTTTCTGGGTATGACAGAGTCCTGAGACCGTCCACCAGTTTTGTGGCCCGTCGTTGCACCTGATCTATGGCATCACTGTCTTTCTTCATCCAGGGCATCCATGATGGCATTCCGTATTCCAAGTGCGCTCTGACGAACGTGCCGAATATCTGTGAGAAGAGTTCTGGAGGAAAGATTTTGAAGGCACGCCTAATCCAGTGCATGATGCTGGTTGCCTTTTGGACGACTCTTTTGCAATGCCGAGAGGGCAGCAAGTTTGAGCATGTCCAGAAACCTAAGTCTTTGTGCGTGTCCACTTCTTTTAGCGGAACCCCATTTATGGTGTACTGATGTTTTGGGAAGCGTCTTCGTCCAGATTCTAGTCGCAAGACTACACAATTGGATACTTTAAACGCTAGAAGCCAAATGCTGGACCACGCAGCCAGCTTATTAACATCTTCCTGTAGCTTCTGCGCGTCTTCAACGCAGCTGATTGTTTTCCAGATCTTTATATCATCTGCAAACATAAAGCCATCGCATTCAAGGTCTGCAGGACAGTCATTAATATAGATGAGGAAGAGGAGAGGACCCAAGACTGAGCCCTGCGGAACGCCGCCTTTTACTGGAACCCATTCGGATGTAGTAGCACCAACGATGACTTTTGGGAGCCTGCATGACAGGAAATATTTAATCCAATTAAAAATGCTGCCCTGTATTCCACACTCCCAAATCTTCTGTAGGAGTCGTCCATGAGGAACGCTATCAAACGCCTTCTTAAAGTCAGAGAAGATGACGTCCACTGGACGGCCCTGGTCTATGGCTCTTGTCCACTTTTCCCGAGAGTAAAGACTGCTTGTAAGACGGGAGTGACCATGACGAAATCCGTGCTGAGCAGCACATAACAGGTCCCTCTGCTCCAGATACGACATTAAATGCCCTTTAATAAGTTGTTCCATTACCTTGCATAGAATGCAGGTTAAACTAAGAGGACGGTTGTTCTCGGGTTCCAGGCTGGATCCTCCTTTATAGATGGGAGAAATATGGGCCTTTTTCCACTCCTCCGGCAGTTCACCTTCGTCCATGGACTTCCGAAATATCATGGACACCGGCTCACAGAGTACATCGGCTAATTCTCGGAGGACAAGTGGATGAATTCCATCTGGACCAGGTGATTTGGCAGGTTTCAGCCGGCGTATTTTGGTCCTTATCAACGTGGGTGAGAAATGAAAGGATTGTCTTCCAATGCAGGACAGGAAGGATTTGGTCGTCGGTCTACGTAAGGCATGGCAGGAGGGTTTGTTTCATGAGTGAATACCGACTGAAAGAAATTGGAGAAGACTGATGCTTTCAGGTGGTCGTCTGTCTCAATTACTCCGTTTTGGGATCTTAGCGCTGGAATCGGTTCACGATTGCTCTATCAATTACGTATGTAACTATAGAGGATTTTAGGATGCTCCAAGGACTTTTGCAATATGCGCAGCTCATAGTGGCTTCGAAGTCTATGAGCCTCGCGTATACACGCATTCCGCTGTCGTTTATATTCCTTCAGATCTTCAGAACTGTCTGTTTGTCGGTAGCGTCTCCACACTTTGTTTCTCCTCTTAAACGCGGTTTGAAGTTTCCGGTTTATCCACGGCGGACGGTTGGTTGTTTTCTTTCGTCTGAGTGGACAGTTCAGATCAACGATTCTTTTGACCAGTGAGCTGAACGTGTTCCAATAGTCATTAACTGTTTCCTGCAATGTGGTAGTCCACGGTATTGCTGAGACTTGCGTTCGAATGCTAGAAAAATCCCCTTTCCAGATATTTCTTTGTAATTGTTCAGGTGAATTAGGCTGGGAGAACAAGGAATACTCGAAGAGCATCACAATATGATCAATAGCACCAATTGGCGGGAGATCCTGCATATCCAGCACACTCTCCTCATCTCGAGTGAGCACCAGGTCGAGGCAATTTGAACGTTGCCCTTCCCTAACACGCGTTCCGAGAGCTACATTCTGGAAAAGTGGTTTTCCTGCTGCCAATTCAAGCAAATGTTGTCCGAATGTGTTCGATGGACCCGAAACCGTCCAAGCTTGCCAGTCGATATTGGGGGCGTTAAAGTCCCCGACAATAAAGACGTCTCTGTTCGAGCAGGTCTTGTTCAGTTCCCTTAGAAGAAGGCTATCGTGTTCAGTAATCTGGTTTGGGGGACGATACACAACTGCAAACGCCAGCGGCCTGGCGTATTTCGTGGAGATAGTTAAAGGTAAGAATTCCACTTCCGCTGTTGTTGTTGGATTATGCTCAGGGACCGCGGTTAGGTTGTAGCTAACATGGACAGCGACCCCTCCTCCTCGGCTTCTCCTGTCTCTTCTGAACAGTTGGTAGCCTCTGAGGGATACCTCGTGGTCTCCAAGAGCTTCAGAAAGCCACGTTTCTGTCAAGGCGATCATATCTGGCGTGTGCTCGTCGATCAGAGTCCCGAGTTCATCCATCTTGTTAAACAGGTTCTGCACATTCGAATACAGCACCTTTAGTGTCCGTCTTCTCCGGGGGAACTGGCCCTGATTGCAAATGGGATTAGCCACAGGAACGATCGTTTGATCTGTATTGTCTTGCCTTCCTTTATTTTCAACCCCTTCTCCCCCTCTTCTGTCCTTCTTTTCAGTTCTGTCCAGAGCTCCCTCATCTTGTGCCTTTCTGTCGGTTCGTAATCCGGCTGAAAAAAACACTTCCTTATGCGAATGACGAAGGGCCATCCTTCCTTCTAAGAGATGCGAGGCCTGGGCTTCATTTGCAAGAATAATTTTAAGAGGCCTTGGTAATGCACGCGACGCATCTGCGTTTCCTAGACGGAAAGCTTTGTGCACGGTAACACACTCTCCGTCCTGAAGGACGGCATTTGAATATGTTTGAAAGAGGTTGAGATCGTGTTCGATTCTTTCTTTTGCAGTCGGAGAATCGGACTCAAGAGCTGCCTTTATGACGATGTTTCGTTTTCAGTAGAGATGCCTGTTTGGAAGAGAGCTCATACGTTTATTTTTACACGCACGTTCAGAATTTTGCCAATTTCCGTTGTCATCGTTTGACTCAGAGGCAGCTGTGATGACGTAGCTACCACAGAGTTCCTCACCAACCGAGTCGTGCAATACATCCTTCGGCAGTGTGGTATTTGCTGGCATTGTGTGTGGACTCTGCTCTCTCGTACGAACAGTCTGACCTGCTTTTTCTTTTCGGGATGCCCCGGGGCGCTTCCGCTTTTCCTGAGATCCCTCTCTGTCGTTCTTTTCTTGCACAGGAGGTCGGTTCTCAGTTGTGATTTCTTCCTTAGACGGGCAGTCTTCTTCCTTGGCGGCTGATCCAGTTTATGATACTGTGCTTGAATATGTTCTCTTTGTTTTCTGAGGGTCTGATATCGCCGACTTTCTCTTTACGGGTGAATGGCGAGGAAGTTTCGTCAACTTCTCCATGTCTATTTTTAGGTCTTTTACCTCGTTCTCCATCTCCAAAACTTTCTGGAGAAGTCTGAAACACGCCACATGTGTTTTATGTTCGTTCTAATAGTTGACATCCATTAAGGTTACTAAACTCCTGGCCCGTTTGGCAGAAGATTTGATTTATGGGGAAGCCGATGTTATATTCATTTAGAAAATGTGCGTTGTTTATTACATCATTATTTTTAGCTCGTCTGCTGCGCGTCTGTGGTCCATTGGTAACGACGCCGCCCTCGTCACCTCCTTGACTGGCTTCGAATCCCACTTGGGGCGTACTTTTTGAGAAACATCCCGAAGGCACTTGTTCGACTACCATTTTCACGGATATAAACTGGAGGAGTTTTTAAGGATGTTCGAAGAGCTGTTTAACCAGACGAACGATACGAAGCAGGTAGGAAACGATATGCAGCAAGTAATAAGCGACTCAGCCGTTTTTGAAATGGGGGATCCCGCGGGGCTGTTGGCAAAGAATTAGTCCGAAAGAGAATGGTTGTCCCAGAGAAAAACCTGTCGAAGTTCCGCGTGGATCGAGTAATTGTTGTTTACAGTCCAGTTTCTTAATCCAAATGGGCCCTCGGAGCGTCCGGTCGGCAGAAAACTCGGGAAAGGCAAATCCGTCGGAGCTCGAAAATTTCAAACCGAATTCGAAAGGCGCGGTTTAGAGCATTTATATAATAGTTTATTATTTGACTAATTTTCTTACTTGACAGACTTTCTTAATCACATCTTGCGGGTCTCTCAGTTATTGAAAGTATCATTTAAAGATAATTTTACAAAATCTAAACTCAAGAATAATCCCGGTAGCCGTCGCAACTCCCATGAAAATGTTTGACCAATCACTATGCAGCGCCATGAAATCCGTCCGCATATCGCGTTTTTTTATTACCCCCCATACAAGGCGGGCCAGAGGGCCTTTGTTGTGCTTACTTTGCCTGGTAAAACCGTTTGTTAATTTGTATCCCATCTCGCGAAGTCTACGTAGTCTCGTCTGTCGTTGTTCGTTGCCAAGTCCCAAACTCTTGATTCATGCTAGTCGTTTCGATGAAATATCGTCTTAGTCACTCGTTTGTTTTTTGGCGGGCGATTTTTTAAATGACTTGCCCTCCCCCCCCCCCCTCCTAGAACGAAATTTCAGTATGACTTGTGTCGACTTTGGGCCTCTGAGTCGTTGTAGTGACTACCAAGAGTAAGATGGGTTTATGTCGCGGCGAGTCCAATTGTATGACGGTTCAGACATTCTTTTTTTACCTCCTTAGTTTTCTCAGGGCAGAAGAACACTGTGGACTAATCCCACGGTATAGCCACAAGCTAAAGTGCGCCACCTCTTAGCACTGGAACATCAATGACCCTTTTTAGTAGGGGCCGACGATGTGCTTAAGTCGGTGGTGGGGAGACAGGTTGGCTAGACTTTGGAGCGACGTCCACAGAATAACCGTGTTTTTTGCAGGGCTTTGTAGACTAGGCATTTTTACATAGTACAGAATAAACGTGTATACCTCCAAACAGGCCTCGCGAACACATGCTTGATATCTTGATTTTCCGGATCTGTTTTCTCCAGAATAGCTACATCCAGATGAAAGTATGTGCCCGGTATCCATTAATAGGGCAGACTGCACGGTTTTAAAGTCGCGCTGTCGCAAAGATATTCCTAAGGGCCATGCGGGCTCCCAAAGAGATATCTGCCTACAGGGGACTCAGCGTCCACCAGGGACCACGTGCAAAGAGGTTTCTTCGCTATTTAGCTGCCTAGCAGTTTTTTTACTCGGGCGCTCATTCCGCCGTATTCATGAGCCAACTAGCCAAGTGTCGGCTAATTCTCTTGGGCAGCCCAGATAAGACAATAGAAGCTTCGGTTTCCTCTCAATTCATAGTTGAATTTTTCACATTACAATAGCTTCCATGATAAAAGAACCGTTCGTCGAGAACCATCGATATAAAAAGACAAATTATTAGAAGAGGAGAAGGCATTCACCAGGAGAGTAGGGGACGGAGAGTGCAAGAAGTGTAAAGCTTTTTAGGTACCCATCTGGGGAGACTAGTATGTCCTCTGCGCAGGTCGTATTATAAGGTACGTGAGTTGCGCTTAGCCATACGTGAACCCTGGTTGGTTAATGTTTGCACGCATCCGCTGGCGCCGGTTGCCGGCAGGTGTTTTTGACTAACGAAGCCCCACCCGAGACTCAGGTGCGATGAAAATCGTTACCCGTGTACTTTATAATGGGAGCTCTGCAGAGGGGGACACCAGCCTCTAAAGATGGATGGTCAGCACTGTCATTTGAAACGTCAGGCGCGTGTATTTACTTTTTTTCATGACGGAACCCCACTCTTCTGGGACAAAAAGTATTTTAAATGAACCCTCACTGTCTTTAAGTTATTCTGGACAGAATTCCCCGAATGGTGGCAGTTTCTTGCTGTGTCACCACGAGTTGCTGTTGACCGTCTAGTCAGGCCTGCCGTTTTTGTGAATCTTGCATATGCTTTGCACTTCACTTCTGAGCGAAAGAATTTTTTCTGCGTCGTACTGTGTTAACTTTTACCTTCGGGCGTCTTTATTCTTCAATAAATTTATGCATTTTTCAGTTACCTAGGGGTTACTGGACCTATAGTAATATCCCCACTCCTTATTCCTCAACTGTTTTGAAACGAGTTTTTAGTTGTGCTCCGGATCTTTGTTGCCGCAAAACTGGAGTTGTTTGAAAACTAAACTGTCTTCACATCCATGTCCATCTTCACACCGATCAATCAAAAACGTCTTACCAACGTCTCCGTTGTGCGACTTAAAAAAAATGGAAACAGGTACGAAATAGCCTGCTATCCAAACAAAGTCCATGCTTGGCGAGAAAATCTGTAAGTTATTTTAACATATTTTGTCCTAAAGACAGAGAAAAAAACATAGACGAAGTTCTTCAGACCCAGGAAATTTTTTCGAATGTGTCTAAGGGTCAGCTTGCAACCAAGTCGGATATCCTTCGAGATTTTGATACCGACGATATTAATGTCGTTCTGCATCAAGTTTGTTGAGCCGCTGGGCCCTTATTGTTTTTCTAGATTTTGAGCGACGGCGACATTCAGTTCACAGGAAAGGAAAGAAAAATAGAAAACCAAAATATGTATAGGGATGTTGCCAAGATAGTTTCGGAAAAGTGTATAAATTCTGAAACTAACCGGGCCTTTACCGTCACCATGATCGAAAAAATGATGAAGGACTGTCACATAAATTTGCAACCAAAGAAAAGTGCCAAGCAACAGGTAAGACGTAATCTTCGTTCACAGTGGATAGGCTTTAGAAGTTATCAAACAGCTAAGGGCGGTGGAAGGATTTAAAATAGCACCAGCTATGATGGAAATACTGATATCTCTGGACCCGAAGCTAGTGGACACCTTATCACCCAATGTCCTCAAATTAGTCCACCAGATTGTTCGTCAAGAGCGCAACCAGGAGGGGATTTTCGAGTTGGTCAGTCGTGTTCTTCATTTCCATCTCAACTCTGTCGCCAAAAATCTTTATCTCCCATTTCATTCCTTCATTCCACCGTTTAGCGCTTTTTTTATTATCAAGGGCGTCGTTTATTGACGGAGTAGAGACAGGTGCGGGTTGACAGATTCCTCCTCTCGGCTTTGCTGTCAACTACACGCCGTTAAGGGGTCGACTTTCAGTAAAGGCTGGTTGTGGGCCGTGCAGGTTTGTCTCTAGCGGGAAATGTTCGCCAAATAACAATGGCACTCTTACTAGGCTGGGAGGTATTTAAGTCTCGCAAGCAGACGACCCTACGAAATCCCAGAGTCCAGTGACAGTATTGTGATCTAGCGAGTATGAGTTGTGATTAACGAATCTTTCTTATCGTCATCGGCTTGTGGGCTGGGCGTCCGCCCAAGAACTCACTTGAGGAATAGAAGATTACATTGTGCCAAGCCTCAAATCGTTCATGAGATTTGAACTCATCTGTCATGATTACCGTCTCACGTTACGGCACTCGAATCTGTGCCAGTAAATTCTGTGGCAAACCATCGAGTTGACATTTTTGGGCGGGACGACGCAGCATATACTGGAATTTGCGGATTTATTTTGCGCGGACAACGGAGTACCTAACTGTGCGGTCGTTGGCGTAGTACAATGCAGACGTTTCCCCTCTCTTGGATGTACCTGCAAGATCATGGTTTATGCGCCATTTAGGGTCCAGCTGCTTCGAAATACCCCAATCTCTATGAAAACGGTGCCACTGACAACTGGTATAAATGGGACTGCGATTATTTTCAGTCGTCAAGGCAAACCTTCCCTTCCACCGAGGCTCCCACCTCTGAGTCTTTGAAGTACTGTTGCTTATACCAGTTATTGCAGTACACACCTCAACACTGGATCTCGAGGATACAGAGAAAGTCGCATTCTATGGTAATTTACGAACCATAGTTGGGCGTGTTGTAATGTGCGACTTTGTCGTTGCCGAAGATTGGATTATCAGAGTTGGTGAACACGGTGCCGCAATAAGGCAAGTGGTCGGTCTTTACTTACTGGGTAACCGTTGAGGTAACGATGAAGGGGTTAACCGTTTTATCATTACAAATACCAGTTTCCGGCGTTTCACTAGGGTGCTGAGATTTGGGTCGCAAACAAAACCGAGTACACTCCATACTTGGAACATCCCGCTGGGTCAACTTAGTCCTTGGCTGCTGCATGAGGTGTCGTGTCGCCACCGGCA
>CACRXP010000326.1:114296-124521 GCA_902702965.1 Spirometra erinaceieuropaei | reverse complement strand
CTGGCTGGCGCCTCGTAGTTCAGGTGGTTAGAGCGTTGGCTGTACTCAAGCGTTGCCCTTACTGTTGTCAGTTCGAATCCCACCGAGGCTGCCGAGTTTTTCAGAATTGGGCTAAATGATTTATGAATAGTTGGCTGAATGACTTCCACTTTAATGTGTCGGTTTGGGAACTTTCGACCTTCACGCACGCACCGATACGGCGCTTACTTTCCCATTGCGCTAAATATTTTGTACTTTCCAAATGTCACGGCACGCTAAAAGTCATGATTGTGAGGGCAACTAATCGAGGGTTTGGCTCGGTCCTCGTCTGGACTGAAGTTCAGGTCACAACGGCTCCTGCCTATGTGGCAGTTCGCACTGAAGAGATATCTAAGATATTGAAGTCTGGCCTGTGCACGTATGGATGTTGGTTTTGTGCCAGGTGAGCCACTGGACCTACTTTAATTTCAAGTGGTTTTCACCTTGTCCGACCAGCAGATTAAGGTGAACGTGAGAAAAAGGAATATATTCGAGGCTACATAAGTCCCTCATCACAATCCAACTGACACTCACATCGTTACTGCTCCCCAGCGTTTTGAAAGTCCTCACCGAGTGGAAGGGATGAACCCGTTAGAAGTCGATATTGGATTTGTATATGCGGTTATGAACACTGACGTCATGATTGAATTTGACCATGGGCCAGAGGAGAATCAATATCTGTATCCATTTCGTCCATTCTCACACTCTGAAGTCGAATCTACTGTACTAACTGAAAAGTAAGAGCTGATTACCTAGGAGGTTCCCCCACCTCCCACATACTTATTGTAAACACGTCTCTGTCTAGCTCTACCCATTAAATTTATTTGCTACAATCGGTTATAACTGATTTTTCTCGAGATTTTCTATGGTTTGGCTTCTTCTGGCGGTTCAAAAATCTGCTCACTTACTGGTATTCAGAAACAAACGCACTGAAACATTCGCTTAATCTTCGCAGTACCCTCGCCTTGGGAGTTAAGAAGTAACTGTGAAAACAAGACGCGGAAGGTTGCGTCAAGGTTTGCCGGACCTCATTTATTCCAGTTTTGTGTTTTCCCGCCGCTACAACTCTTAGTTCATACAAGTGAGGAGAAGTACTTATGCTGTCTGCTGGATAGAAAACCTAATGCACTCTTCTGAAAGGAATAATTAACACCTTCTTACAGATCGATGAAGTGCCCTTGGGATTTTCTGGTTTCGCTTTACAGATAAGCATAACAACCCAGCTGGTAGTAAATGTATGTCAGAAGAGGAGAGTTATCGTATGATAACGCATCCCTTAGAATGTGTAAGAATATACGAACTCGCTACTTTGCAATTCAAGTAAAAAGTAGTGCATAAACGAAACTGCATGCTGATAATTTTGGAACGTAATATCAAGTTATTTCAAATACCATAATACTCCGCCCTTAAAATGAGAAACCTCTCAATCACTTGGGTCGGGATATCCCGTGCGCAGAAACCACTACTTAAATGGCATATATTTATTTCAACTGCTTTCAACGTTGTTGTAAAACCAATTAGTTTCGTTAGAAAGGAAGAAAAAGCTATACAAAGTTATACATTTGACGTTTAGATAACACATTCTGGAATGCGTTTCCGATTAGGAGGGATTACTTAAGTGGGGTTTTAATAATTATTATCATGCAGCATAACCCTATAACATTTCGGACTCGCCAGGATGTCGGCTTTTGAATGCACTTCATTTTGGCCACCTGCAGAAACCACACTCGGTAATAAATGACTACTTAGGTAGCATGCATGTTTACTATTGATTTTCGATGATCTTATAAATTCAAATGTATTTTACAGAAAATATGCACAAAAATACGCTTTCTTTTGCTCATCTGGAAGGAAATCACACTGTGTTCATATTTAATGCCCGAAGAAAGTGTATATTTAGGTTTTAAAAAAGTTTCTAATTATGAGATTTTTAAGAGCGTGCGATGTCCATGCATGCAAGACCGCACACGTCCGTTTACTAATGCTCCTTATGAAATGTACAATACAGTCCGGATCCATTACAAAATTTCGTGAAATCTGTATGACATGTTCTTGAACGCACAGAGGAATATATGATTTTCCTTACGCGGAAAGCAGGCACATTGTAGACTGAAATTGCAAACGCTGATGCAATGACAGATCAGGCTAGAAATTATTTGGGAATCAAGAAACCTTTTAAAACCTAACTATACCCTTTCTTCGGGCATAAAATATGAAGACAATTTGATTTCCTTCCAAATGAGCAAAAGAAAGCGTATTTTGCGCATATTTTCTGTAAAATACACTTAAATTTATAAGACCATCGAAAATCAATAGTAAACATGCATGCTACCTAAGTAGTCATTTCTTACCGAGTGTGGTTTCTGCATGTGGTCAAAATGAAGTGTATTCAAAAGCCGACATCCTTGCGAGACCGAAATGTTATAGGGTTATGCTGCATGACAATCATTATTAAAACCCCACTTAAGTAATCCTTCCTTATCGGAAACGCATTCCAGAATTTTGGCTAACATTTCATGAGATCGGTCACGCACAGTACACGTGTATACGTGTATTATCTCCAGCTTCCTTACGCTTGCATATTTGGTGACTTTTTTATATGTTGTAGGGTTTGCCGCCTGTGTTAAACAAGTAAGTATTTGGACTAAGGAAAGCGTTAAGCCATGCCTGAACGACTCGTCTCTTGGGCCTAATCGTTCTCATTCAGCATTTACTTGTTTGTTCATCTTCAGCTGAGGCAGCAAGCACCAGCTTGTCCACTGTAAAGTGTGGTTCAGCAGGATGCACATGATGGCGTAAGTGCAGGATCTAAAATCGGTGACCAGTTGTACTATGCACAGTTGTACTATTTTCAAGGCTCATTTAGGGTATAGATTTTAATTATCCTGTGATATGCTATTTTTGTAATACTGGAGGGAAGCGGATTTGGCTTTTTCCAGGGTCCTTCATGCGAGGTACAGGAATTTTGCAGAATGATCGTGAGACGGACTAAGCTGGCCGTGTAATAAGTGCAGTGATATGCACCCCATGGTTATGCTTGAAAACCTAATCCAACAGGCATGCGAGAACTTGCAAGCGTAATACGGACGTAGTTAGATAGAAAGAGTCACTGATTAGTTTTGGCAGCAAAGTTCCGTGCTGGGTGTTGCGTTTGTATGGATTTCACCAACAGTGGGAATGCTATGTCAAATTAAAGTAAACAACCTGATTATTTCTGTGGCTGTTTGAGGATCAGCCTTCGCCCGTGAAGCTGTTACTGTTTAGACAACCATTCAAAACAGTGAATATAGATCTTGACAGCACTTAAGAAACGCAAGGAATATTTTTGATTTCTTTTATTTAGAAAAAATAAGCACCCATATTTTGTTAAAATGATATAAATGCGGAATAATTTCACATTATTTAACATTTTTAATCTATTCATCGTGCCTGACCAAAAGGAGGTCTACATTGGGAATTCCCGATGTATGTGACCCAGTATGTTTAAAATGACACGGAATGTGAGATTAACTTAAACAAATATGTTTTCCAGCTACGATTTTAAAACTTTGGTTACAATCTTCAGCTCACCCAACAACAGTAAGTCAATAAGTTGTTGGTGGATTTGAATAACTTATTTGACCCAATTGTGCGAACTCGGCAATCTCAGTGGGAGTCGTGCCCATGACCGCAAGAGTAAGAATCGAGTACGGCCAACGCTCTAACCACCTTAGTTACGAGGCCCAAGCGGGAGCCGTGAGTTCAGTCAAGTTACCCACTCAGTCTACTGAAACGTATGGAATCCTTAAATTCTGATATAGTAAGTTGACTTGCCAAGTGGGATTTCCTAAGCAATTAATTCCAGAATTCACCAAATTACTACCAGGCCCAAGAAATTAACAGTTGCTTTTAGCACACTCTGATAATTAGCTTGACGTGGTTGTAGAAAACTCAGCGGCCTTGATGGGAGAAAGAATTTAATCGCCTGACGTTTCGGATTTATATTCGAGTCCATAATCAAAGACAGTGTCATATACGGGTACTTCGTATACAAGGGGTTGCGGTATTTATAGGATGCAGTCATTATGCTACCGCATACCTAGCAAAGCTAATATCTCCCCCCCCCCCCTAATCAAAAATAATTGCCCTTTTCGCGATAGTGGCCGCAGTTGCAACATCAGTGATGGAGTTGACATGATAATTACTCAGCCATTTGGCTCACCGACGATGACACTGAAAACAGTTTTCGTCTGCTCGTTCCCGCGTTGCAAATTATCCTCCCCTGGCTAAGTCAACACTGAATATGGAGAATGGAGGTCAATGCACTTCTTAATAGAGTGGGTGTCGATGAACCACGGCTCAAGTGACTCGCGACTTACGCGATTGTCATCTATCGCGAGAATTTCGGCCCTATCGAAATTGAGTGTCTGGCAGGGTCTCGGCTAATGAGCCGCGACTTTGGAATTGGCGTCATTTCTCCCCATTGATGCTGTGTGTTCGGCCATTCACGTCAACAGCTATCTTCGGGCTTCTCCGAGGTGGTTTCTTTTTCCGCAACTGTATCATATCCGGCATAAGACTTTTGACGTTTCTTGTCGTGGCAGTAGGTCTTTCAGCCTCATTATCTGGCGCCTGATGGTTGTCTCCGATCTGTGTTTCTCCAATCCCAAGTGGTTTGAGAAGGTAGCTGACGAACTCCGAGACGCTCTTGATGTGGGGAGAAATGACGCCAGCTCCCACGTCGTGTTTCACTTACTTTTTACATTTGTGCATCTTGTCACAGCGAAACTGTCTGATTTTCGCAATAATTGTCAAGTTGTCATTTTTTGCATGCATGTTGTTCCTTTTGCGAATTATGACATTATCCTTCGTTCCAACCTTAATCTAATGAAGTCTCATTCAACTGGCTTTGTTTGGATACTGATAAGCCTATGTAAATCAGCCGCCAGCCTACTTACTGGCCTTAGCATCTTATCAGCTGAAGCAGGATCATCCAG
Source organism: Spirometra erinaceieuropaei (assembly GCA_902702965.1). Taxonomy (NCBI): domain Eukaryota; kingdom Metazoa; phylum Platyhelminthes; class Cestoda; order Diphyllobothriidea; family Diphyllobothriidae; genus Spirometra; species Spirometra erinaceieuropaei. Next base: position 119,527 of record CACRXP010000326.1, on the reverse strand, counting down.
CACGCATTACCCATGTTTAAATGCCTCTTCAGATCCTAGGCCTTGGCTGCCCCTAAAGTTGACCACCTTTACTGGGGAAGTGTGAGCGCCAAGGACCGAGGAGGCTAAGGAAGCCAGTCCGGCGTTCTAAGGTTCAAAATTGAAATTATTTGGTCATTTAGCCAGCACTGCCGCTTGTGTCATGGGTTGGCGTACAGTGCCATTCACTGATTAACGGGTTAAATGTGGTCGAGTTTGTTTTGGCTCATAGCTCTTGTTCAGAGTCCTCGACAGCAGTCCCCTGACGAAGTTTGTTCAGTAATTTTCGGTTTTATTCCCTGTTTTGCAAAGAGAATAACGTATTTGGTCAAAGTAAAGGCAACAGAACCCTTCGTCGCTTCTCATCACATTTACAAGATCTATTTACAAAAGAGAAAACTTGGAATTTTCTGCCAGTCGAGTTTTACAGCGGTATCTCGTGGTATGGAGAGAGGGAGGCTGCATATGAAGAGAGAAGGCAGAAATACGCACCCACTGGCTCTGGACAAAGCTCCAGTCAGCCAAAAGCACAGCTCTCGGGTATGACTTTTGATGAGCTTCACGCAGTGAGAGTCTTAGCGAGGAGGATAATGAAATAGAAGGAAGGGGAGGCTTAACAGGAAGAGGAGCTTGAGGATGAGGACGAGGCGGAGGAGACGGAGGAGGAGAACAGGGCAGTGGGTCTGCCGACCTCACTGGGGGGAGCAGGCTGATGCAGTGTTGGGATCCATTCTGTCTCAACGGAATTCCAAGCGCTTGCGGCTGGGTCCTCGCGATCGGCGTCAGTGTATACATACGTAGTAGAACAGTCTCTATTCATCCTCTCGTTGGTCGCTGTAGTCGTTCTCATAGCTATGTCTGTCACTGTCTCGTGTTTGTCTTCACCCTTATGTGCACCACCGTCCGAAGGGACGTTATTTGTATGGATCGTGAAATGGCGGCCGGTTAAGGTATCATCGTGAAACGCAGGATCCAGAAACCCGGCTATTCGTGTGTTAGGGCAGACAGTGGTTCTGGATGAGGCAGTGGATGTGAGAGCTGAGTAGTTTCCAAATGTGGCTGCTCCGTTAACATTCACGTTGTCTGTCGCCTGTGGTTGCTGATTGGGATTTTCTGTCGAGCTACTTTGAAAATTGGGTATCTGCAGAATGCTTGTCCATGTCCAAGGTGGCCTTGAAAGAGGGTTGGTTGTGCTTAGGAGCTCCTGTTGGAAATCCCCACTCCCTTAAGTAGGAGTAAATAATAATCAATAATAATGGATTCCACAGAAGTTTGGAAACGTACGAAATGACAGACCAATGAATAGCAAGACAAAATGAACAGGTGGTGCCCATCTGATCAAATCAAACTCAGCGTTCGATGGCGCAAAAATGCTGCTGGAAATTATGTCACATTAGGACTACTATTTATGAGAATCTCCTCGTTCATATTCACTGATGACCTCTCCCGGGCACTTTGTGCTTCTGCGTTCTTTGAGACCCATTATCCACTAGGGGTAGATTTCAAGCGTGAATTCATACAAAGGACATATATCACCACACCAACAAATTAAACGAAGCAAATAGTTATGGGCGATTTTTCAGCATGACTTTCAGAGATGTACCCAGGTTTTTATCCGACAAACTGCTTTGTTGCTTTAGATGCGTGGTTTAATAAACAGAGAAGGCAAGTTTGCCTAGTTTCCGGCAGCTACCTGATACTCTGACACTCCGGATATAGGTGACGAGTTCATACTTGGATTGGCTCATTCGTTTATGTGAAAGACAAGCCATATTTAGAGCACCGTTTATTTAAATTTGTTCGATGATAACTGCAAAAGGATACCCAAACTATAGCTTTATTTAGATAAGTATATCAACAGAACCTGTTACAAACAAGCGATCCATCTAGTTCGATGAACTGTCTCGGGCTCTTCGTAATTTCAGTCCGAATCCTACACGCCTAAATCATGGGCACTAATATTTTTTACTGTAATAAGGAAAGAAAGAAAGTTGCACGTGAATGTAAGTTTCACAAAATCCGAAGTAAAGCACCAAATAATATAAAATAACTAGCGAAAATTCTTAGGAATTTGGGCGGACGTCTGACATAACCGAACATTCGATTCAATGACCAACAAAGGAGTTCGGACGAAAGAGGTGATTTAAAAAATTGCCAAGACATAACTTGCTTCGAATTGACAGAAATCCAAGCATATCCTATTATGTATCCTCATGCGTCTCAGATAAAAATGTCAAATGATACACTGACACACACACATTATAAACAAAGTTTTAGGACAGTGAGCATTATTTGACAGCAGAAAGTTTGTAAAATTCGAGACGGACCAGAGGAATCTAGCGTTCGATCCCTAGTTAACTGCCTATAGCGAAATTGCCTTGGCTGAAGTTATCTATCAATGCCTGACATTTTCGGATTTTTTTATCAATTCATATCGAGCAGCCTGAAAGCGCACGGTGCATTTAGCTAACGTTAATGTTTCGAAGCCACAGATCATGATAACGCCAATGAATCTTGTCCCTGTTAAAGGGCTGTGCCGATTAAAAAAACTCGACCGAAGGATATGATATAGAAATGAGAGAATATCTATCAGGACTGTAAAACTGAACGTTCATATTTCGTTAAACAGAGCGGCGTTCGTTGAATGCCACTCCCACCTGCCCCCAATTATAAATGCGATGGAAAATTAATGCCATTAATGCGGACGGTAAATTCAAGAAGTTAGGCTTCCACGACTTAACATTCCGTCAGCATTCAGCAAAGACACTAAGCTCTTTCATAGTGTCATCTAGGGGTATAGGATTTCAAAAGCAAAATTAAATTTGTTATAATAACTTGCCTATTCTGGTTTAGCTTAATCATCTGTACTACCTTACCTGGCTGAGATGTAAGTTTTGAAAAATCCGAAATTCAGACCTCAGTTTGTCTGGGCATCTCAACCTTCAATTTTATAAATTACTTTACAGTATTTGGCTAAGTAGCCTGTTATTTATGTCAGCTGAATGTCTTAAAAACTAGTAAAGCCTCTCCTCAAGCAACCTAATTTGTTTTGGTAGGAGTCCCTAAAGTGGCCGTAATAACCGATCCCTCTATAAAAATCGTTCATCTTATGGGCTGTTCATTTGAAAAGTGTCGGTCTTGTGCGTGCAGAAGAAGCTGGTGCAAGCTCCATGCCTACTGTGACCAAAAGTCAATTAGCTGCACTTACTCCGCGCCCTTCTCCCTCCCCCTCACCCGCACTGCCCCCTTGATTACTGTCTCTTATTACCTCCATCCCTCCCTATTCCCACACGCACTGGTACGGAAAGACGAAGTGTAATCGGTTTGCCAATAGAAGCCAAGAGACGAGTCCCAGGAAGCAGTCGTGAAGAAGGAGACGCGATCGCTATGATAAGAGATTTATTCGCCTGTCGTTTCGGATTCCTGCTCGAATCCATCGGTTTATCTCTTCACTCGCATGTTTTACTGGCCCGATGAGAATTTATCGGGCGTACATGTATGCTTGCCAACTGGTCTTCTGGACGTGTCCAATTATTAAACCTTAACTGACATGCTTGTGGCAATCCGCTACGGACGACATTTTTCGTCGTTTTCCTAAATGAACAGTTTAGCACATCTACCTGCCTTACCAGTGGCATTTTGCTCTTTTGCAGTCTTTCCTGAGTTTTTTGGGTATAGGGTCTTCGCAAAAGCATTACTGATTTCTTATACTTTGTTATTTGCAAGATCTCATGCTATGGAACGGTTTTTCACTTAGACTAGTAGCGATTTCCTTTCGGATAATGAGCGAATCCACCTATTACTTTATACGAGCACATGCGTTATTTCATTGTACAGTTCGTGTTGCTGTGAAGTGCTACTGACAAGTACGTAGGAGACTGATACAACTATTTCTTGGTTAAATGTCCTCCTCATTCATCTTGTCTCTATGCACCGGCGTGCGGTGGTTATAGGTTGGAGATCCAAAAGAAAAATGGGATCGTGCCTGTTCTGTTTCCCCGTAGCTATAAGCAGATGACATCGAATTTCATGTGATCCACGTTATAGCTACAGACACCCGCAGAAAGTGGCTGCAAGACTTTTAAATATTTCACCACTCGCTATGCGATAATCCAACTTTTTGGAGATTTGGAAATCCATATTCACGCAAAACCTAATTTTCTTCTACTGATTTTATGCTTTCTACTGCTGCCTTCTACTTTTCTACCACCACCCATTTTCCTACTTTTTCTAATAGTAATAGAACGCAAACTAAGAAAACGGAAGGAAAACTAGCACGAGACAATGGCAGCTTTAGTTTGATTGCTCATTTATGAAACGTCTAACTGCGATGCTTACTCTTCGTCAACGTACGCTCCGCGACTTCTGAACTGGTGCATGACAGTTCACCTCCGTTGTAGGATGCTGCCGAGGCTTTTCTTCACTTGATCATAATGAGAACTTCAAGGAAAAGTCTAAATTTATACCCATTCTCGAATAAACAGATCAAAACGCATGAGATTATTCTCCAGGCCATTCTTTTTTCTTTATTAGTGTGACTCATATGATATAAGTTCATCTACCAAACGAGTGCAACTAAAAGCATTTCGCTTAGAGGAAAAACCGGAAATAGCGAAAGAGAGAGAGAGAGAGAGAGAGAGAGAGAGAGGGAAGAAGGGAAAAGGAAGAGCTTTCTGACATACTTTTTCTTACTGGCGTAATTTGTTGCATTCTCAAACCGACTGTCATCTTGGACTGGGCTCAAACTTAGTTGTATTACCAAGAACAATCTCGTGCAACGCGCAATGGACGTCCAAGTCATCATAAGACATGAATGACTTGTCAAAATACGCCTGCTCCCAAATTTATTCTGCAGTAAGATAATCACCCGAGGTTTTTAATGATCCACTTCTGTGATCTCTTGTAAGCGACACCCGCATAATAATATTGTAATCGGATTCAGAGAGAAAGTTACGCCAGTTATGTTATAATTGTTGACGCAAAAGTGGTCTGTGCGCAGCTCATTTCCTGAAATGGGTCATAGCGCTTAGTAAACACGGACAAGGAATATACATCAAAGATATATCCAAGTAAAAAAACTGGTTTCCAGATCAAATAGGTAGATTGCTTCAAAGGTGCAGTCTGGTTTCCCTAGGATATCGGAAAACGGGGACAGAATCTATCCTCGTGACCTATCAATCTGATTAGTGAGCAACTTTGTGTGCTGCTTTATT